>CM065173.1:27750311-27987811 GCA_033026295.1 Channa striata | reverse complement strand
ACACGTATCTGTACTTGTACCTGGTCGTCTCCCTGATGGTTTGCTTGACAAATGTCTTTGAGGTAGATACCTGATGGGGTGTTTTCTCGAAGGCTCTGACTAATTTCAGGTTTATGCTAAACTGAAATGATTAGTGAATAACACCAGTTTTTAGTTGACCGCCTGCTTGATTGACCACTTTTATTTATTGCTTGTTCAGCCGGTGGACAGCGTGTCTCTTAAGTCATGTTACATTGACAAACAATATGAATTATACGTGGATTCATGTTTTTTGACGTGAGGTAATATCCGTTCATTTGCCCCACGCTGTTCTGTCGCATAAATAAAACTGTCGAACAGCGGCTGGATGGTATTTAGCCTCATTGTGTTTCTGAGGAACACAGTTTGTGTGCGGCGGTATGACAGGAGAGAAGCAGGTCTTCAGCAAAGAGACGCTGAGAGAATAATTACAGTAAGAACTGGGCCATCTTGTGTTTTTATCCCCTTGCAATGAATAGTTTGGAAAAAAGATCTAGTGAATCATTAATAGATATGCATTAACTGTCTCTATCAAAGACATTTTTAATTTAATCTTTCTCTTTATACTAAATCCCATTTCTGCCGCTTTCTGTCAGATTTTAATGCACTGACTGATTCTGAAAGGTTACTAATAGAATAAGTTAATTTTTCAGTGCATTTCCCTATTGTAAGTGGGGTTTGAAATATTTACCAATCCATCCACTACTGACATTTTAATTTTCTCATGTCTGCCAGCAACACTGCGCAGCTTCAAGAGAGTGTATCAAGTTTAAAGTATGAGAGGAGAAAAATTGTTATGTTTTCTGGAGATGCTACACACCAGATTAGCATCTAGGTCTCAAGGTGTCTTCAATGCATTTATGACACAGTAAGGAAATAGTATATTTACTCAAATACACATTTACAAAACACTCTGATATTTCAGGCTACTTTTACTCAATTTTACTCAATTTGCAATTCCAGAATAATCTACTACTACTTCTCTTTGGGCTTTTCCCATCAGAGGTCGCCCCAGCGAATCATCCTTTTCCACCTCACTCTATCCTGGGCATCTTCCTCTCTGACACCAGCTAACCTCATGTCCTCTGTTAGGACATCCATATATCTCCTCCTTGGTCTTCCTCTTGCCCTCTTGCCTGGCAGCTCCATCTCCAACATCCTTCTACCAATATAATCACTATCCCTCCTTTGCACATGTCCAAACCATCTCAATCTGGCCTCTCTGACTTTGTTACTAACACAGGCAACGTGCGCTGTCCCTCTGATGAACTCGTTCCTAATTCTGTCCAACCTTGTCACTCCTAAGGAGAACCTCAACATCTTCATCTCTGCTGCTTCCATCTCTGCCTCTTGTCTCTTTCTCACTGCTACTGTCTCTAACCCATAGAGCAGAGCTGGTCTCACCACTGTCCTGTACACCTTTCCTTTGAGTCTTGCTGACACTCTTCTGTCACACAACAATTCCAGAATAATATTGTTACTAAATAGAAAAGCTTTATAAACAGCAGTATATATAACTTATAAAGTTACTCTTTTCAGATAGATAGACTGGATTGATTCCAGATTGTGTCCCGCCTCTTACTCACTGCCTGGGGTAGGCTACAGCAATGATTCTCAATCCTGGTCCTCAAAGACCCCTGCTACGCTTGTTTTTCATGTCAGTCTGTGGTACCCATTGTTGATTGCATGGGCCAGGGGTGTTCAGTCAGAGGGGAACTGCAAGATCTCCGGGTGATTTGAGGATGGTACCATGAGTGAGTAAGACAAAGTCAATTACTATCTTCCAGCCTCTGAACAGAACCTCCTCCAGACGATACTGAAGGCTAGATGGAAAAAAAGAAGTGTAGGGGGTCCCTGAGGAGCAGGATTGAGAACCCCTTCACTACAGCACCCCTGCGACCCCTAACAGGACAAGTGGTTTGCATCTGCAGGGCCTCTAATATGGATGTTCTGTGGTCCCAAGAAAGTGTAAAGGTAAAGATCATTCAAGCATGTTTTGTGGATGGATGATAGACAAATATGAATTTGTGTTGACAGATGATACTGAGTTAATGCATGATATGTTTTAATTAAGAATGACGATATAGATGTGTGACATTTGTGTGCTCACTCAAAAAGAGTGTACAGAGGGAACCTGCTGCTTCACATTTCATGTAATTTCTATTAAAAAATGGACTGAATACTGCACTCTCTCGCACACACACAGCATAACCAAATGACCAGGCTGAACAAAAAGTGCATGGCTCACAGAAATATGACAAAAATTGAAAGTTACAGTTTAACATGACCCTTGACCTGTTTGAAAATAGTATACAGCAGACAGCAGATAGTAGTTTCTGTGGATATTTTCTATTCCTAAATAAAAACTCAAGTTTTTAAAAAGTTCGACTGCAATCTGAAACACTGACAGTGGAGTGATCCATATGGTGCAGTACTGCAGACAATATTTTTATATTGTACATGAATTATCAAGACGAAACCATATTTCAATGAGGACAGACACAAGAATAGGAATTTTGATTTGTAAATGGAAGTTTATTTTCAAAGAGTGCATGACTGAAAGGAAAGGCCTGGTGTTTAGAATCCATATCGAGGCACATAATAAAGTCATTTAGAGAAAACCCAACAAGCAGCTACTTTGGAGAGGAAAAACTCCCTTTAACGGAAGAAACCTAAAGCAGGATCATAACTAACATGAAGGTTTTGAGCCTTGTCTTCAAAGTAGAGAGGGTGTCTGCTTCCCGAATGTGCACTGGGAGCTGGTTCCACCACAAGTAGGCCTGCATTCAGAGACCAAAGTGGTCTATTAGGATGATCTGGTACTAGGAGATTGTTTAGGTAGGATGGAGCTGTATAAGTAAGAAGAAGGGTTTTAAATTCTATTCTACATTTAATGGGAAGCCAATGGAGAGAAGAAATATGATCTCTCAGTAATCTTGCTGCAGCATTATGGATTAATTGCCGGGTTTATATAAAATAGGGTCATGGGTGGTGACGGGATCAGAGATGAACTAACTGGCACTGAAGTTTCAGCTGACAGAGAGAGAATCAAATTTAAAGTTTGACGACTATAAGATAATTAGTTTGTTGAGACTGAGGTGGAAACTGGTTGGTTAATAAAGAGAGAGAGACGCCTGCTGTGAGCTGATGGGGATGAAAATGGAGGTTGGGGAAAGAGAACGAACAGAGTGTGTCTTTGTGCTTGAGCTTTTGCATTAGCTTCATTTCAATCAGGGGAGACACAAGAACAGCGATTTGGAAGAGCTTAAAGGTAATTTGATTGTCATATGCTTCGACTGAAAAGGAAGATTTGGCATCAGACTCCACTGTGAATTCAGCTTTATAAAATAGGTTGGCAGGCCATGACGGGAGCAATCACTGGTTCTGGGCAAGAAAAGGCTGTGAAGTGCAGTCAGTACCGTGGTAACAAACACCAAGTACGTGTGTTTGAGATTTAAATAATTCCCCACTCGCCCTTCTTTGTCTGGGTCTTCCTTCCTTCAAGCTCAGGTCCTCTACCAGAGGCCTGGGAGCTTGAGGGTCCTGCGCAGTATCTTAGCTGTTCCTAGCACTGCACTCTCCTGGACAGAGATCTCGGATGTTGTTCCTGGAATCTGCTGGAGCCACAGTGTTCCTATCACCACAGGAACCACTTGTGCCTTCACCTTCCACATCCTTTCTAACTCTTCTTTCAGCCCTTGGTATTTCTCAAGCTTCTCATGTTCCTTCTTCCCACCATATTGGGATTATTACTACTACAGCCGTGTTCTCCTGTTTGTTCTTGTTCTCTTTATACAGTGTGTTATCAATGTTTTTTTTTCTTTTTTAATCTAACTTCAATGAGCTTATTGTTTTAAATTGTTGATCATCATCATTGATTCCAATCTTTAATTGCCTTTGTTGGGTGTTCCCTTCGATCAACTTTCAGTCAACTGTGAAGCACTTTGAATTGACTGATTGATAAAGTCACATGTAGTCCTATTTTACACACTTACATTTCCATGAATCCTTTCATTAGCTTCAATTTCTCTGGTCAGGGATGCTGTACGAAGGCATATGAATAATAATGAATAATATGAACTTAAATCTGTACAACCTGTAACTTCACTTTACAAAGATCTTTTCCCCAAAACTAATAGACAGTTTCTCAGAAACAGTTTTCTCAGAAGTTAAAATGACTCAGACTGATGGTCCTTACATAAACCCATGGAATAGTTCCACTGTTAAAGAGATTTTATTGTCTCTCTCTGTCGGACAATGTTTGTGAAAGAAATGTTGCAGTGGGGGAAATACCTCCGGACTGAATCGCCCTGTAAATCAGCATCAGACTTTGGCCATTAACAATATCAAACCTCATATATTTCTGTCAGTTCTCTTGTGGGTAGGTCAGTTGAAGACCTTGTGTGTGTATCTTCAACTTCAGCATATAATAACATTCATTCAAACTATTCAACAATTACCAGCACATCTCTGAGATGAAGGATAGATACGAGGCTTCTACTCAAGGTTCAGTTTGGTGTCATGCAGAAAGTGATGAAGCCTTTAAAAACATCCGATCCGAGGTCAAGTGTCAACAACTTTTGTTTGTCCAGGTTTGTATTTCAAGATCTCAAGCTAAGTGCTTTTTTTATGGTTCTGTCATGTATCATGCCTTTTCTGTCAAACCAGCAGAAGGAAGCTGGACGTAGGCTGGAGATTCTTACTCATTTCCTTACAGGGAGACTCACTGCGGTGTTCGGAACTTTGTAAAACATACTTTTTACCTACGTGTATTCCACCAGATCAGCTACAAGGATCCAGCTGCTCGGCTATGAATTCTACTTTTTCAAGGTTCAATGTTGAAATGTGGAATTGTGCCGTAGTGTGGTGACTCCAGTGGTTTGGCCAAGACATTAAAACCACCTCCTAATACACGGCTGATGTCAGTGCACTTTTTAGGAGAATGGGGATTATGTGGTAACGGTGGAAACAAGGAGGAAACGACGTTAATGAAGTGAATCACAACCGTTCCCCGCGTGTCTTTTCTTGAGGAAAACACCGTGTTTGTGGTGTGACAAACTGATATTTGAATGTGGAGTTTCAAACAGTCTGTTATTTCACGGGCAACAAAGACGACAGACAGAAAACACTGAAACGATGTGAGAGTCACATGCTGCTCTGTCAGCCTCCTGATAAACAACACAAAGTCATTTGGCTGCGATTTTCTCATGCTGTTTTATGTTCAAACCCCTGGATTACGTTCATATTTTGTTGCACACCCACTGCTCACTGGTCCAACAGACCTGCAGCATTGACAGGGATTTTTAAACAAGTCAGCTACCGAAAATGTAGGAAACAAATGTTCACTGTAGGTACATTACAGCTGTTTAGAAGTCACAACGTGTATGATATGAAATTGCCATTTGCACCTTTCAAGGTTACATTAATCTAAAAGAATTAAAATTAAAAATGTAGTAAAAATTGATTGAATTTTTGAATAGTAAAACAGTTTCACTGTTTTCATAAAATCTGTTTGTCCTACATCTTTTATTGCCACAGAGAGAATCAGTCTCATGCAGAACACAAAAGTGAATGAATGAGGGATCAAAGAGTCTCTCGTTCTTGAAACTGACACAGTTACAACCTGTCGCCTCTCAGTAAGACGTTCACCACAACGCTAAATGTGTGTGTGTGTGTGACAGTGAGAGAGGGAGATGTGTTGGAAAGTGGTTGGGGGTTGAATTGTAAAATCACTCTTTTATTCATATCTGTGTTTATATTTATTCATGTATTATCATGATCAACCCGGATTTTAACATTTTTATTTTTGCTTTTTATTCAAAGAATAGAAGTAGACAAAAAAAATTTGTCATGATCTTTTTTAAATTATTGATTACATTTTGTTCTAAAGGGAGCATGTGACCAGAGTTGGCGAAAAGGCAAATATTCAGTAGCTCCCGTCTAAAAGTCACAAAACCACAGCCACCAAACCAACACAACCACCAACGCGTGACGCCGAGCAGCACAAAGCACCAACTGGTTCAGCATCGTTTCTGCGAATGTATGAAAATGGACTTTACATAGTTCAATGATTTGAAGTTAATTCAAACGTTTGTACACAAGATCATAAAGATGAGAAGATGATAACACATAATTATTGTTTGTTTTCATGCAGAATTTCTACGTTTTCTTAGAACAAAGGTTTAAAGATTGATTCTCCGACCTGCCCCAACATGAAATGAAACAGGACCAGCAGGAGAGGATCGAGTGTCTTCGCTGCATCCAAAGTCCAAACGTCGTAATTTGTTTAAACTTTGCCAGATAGTATGTAAAGGTTCTGATCATATTTTAACATGTTTTTTTAAAGTTCAGAAGTGGATCCAAGTCAGTGACTGTTTCTTTTCAGCCTGACGAGGATCTCCGTGTCACTGAGCACGCCAACTGGATCACCTGCTAAAAGTGTCCGCTGAGCTGTTGTTGTAATGGTCTTGTGGGAATTCCATCGGTCAGTGAGGAGAGCAGTTGTCTGGCTACTTACCTCCTTAAATGAAGCTTGGACAAGGTCGGCCGGGCCGGTCCGGTCCACAGAAACAAAAACCAGCAGCTGCTGCCTTGGCCACAACGACCATTAGCTTAATGGTTTCTAAAGCAGGAGGTCGTGGGGTGGGGGAGTCAGTCTCAGTGGACCGTTAGTTTTACGTTATTATTATTAATGTCTTTTTTTCAGTTTCCACTCCTTAGTCCTTGTTTTCTAATAAATCCTGCTTGTTTAGGTCCATTAGAACCTGAGTCAATAAAAGTCACGTGACTTTCAGAAACACTCTTCTTTTCTTTTGCTGATTATGTTTATGCAAGATTTTAGAAAATAGACTGAGCAAACTCAGACTCACGTTTAATGAACAAAATGTGAGGCTTGTAGTCCAGGTGCTACGTCAGTCCACTTCCCAACTGTATTCTTAAAGACATGACACATTTACACTGGAACAGGGTGTTTAGTTTATCACACTCGTACGTTCAGGTGGATTAGTGTCCTCCTCTGCCGTCTCTTCTAGTCGCAGCACAACGGTGGCTGGCCAACAGAATCATGTTCAATAATCCCCACAGAAACTAAGACCAACGATGAATTGTCTCTGCCCATGTGTGTTTGCATCCTGAAGTTTATTCACCTGAGCTGCAGAACTGAGTTTTTGTCCAATAACGTTTCTTTGCTAACAACTCTGAACATTGTTAACATTTATTGAACCAAAAGTTTACAATTAAAACTGTAGGTTCTAAGCAGGTTCTCAACAATGGAGGTGCAGGTAAATGACGTGCACACTGACAAATGTTGGCCATAATTAACACTCTTTTGTTTCTTTTAGCGTCTATTAATTCTTAATTTAGAAAATGACTGACGTTTTCCAGTTTGACACGATATATATATGCGCAGCACATAAGGATCGTCTCGTCTTCCACTCGTCGTCATTAATGTGCCGACCTCTTTAGCTGTAATCATCGTCACAATAAACTATTCAGGAAGCCTGAAATCCAACTCTCCTCCACATCCTCAGCCCTGCTGTGATCCCTCTAAAGCACATGCCCCCCCACCAGCTCCCACCCACACCCCCCCTCGCCCTGAACTCTCCAACCAAATAACCTCTTTAAAATGATCACTCTACTTACAGCCCCCCTCTGCCCCCCCTCCCTTACTCCCACTGCACCCCCAGACTAAAAAACTTCAGCTTTTGTTCATTTTAAAATTTGAAGAGAGCTGCTTCACTTAGACCGTGATGTATTGCCACGCTCACCCCCGTAGAGCCGGCTTAATGTGCACTTAGAATGCAGGCCAGGCCCTCATTAAAATGCAAAATGTGCTCGGGGAGAAAAAAAGAGGTTGCTACACTGTAAACACGGAACTGTGATTTGCTCTGATGAGGGCCGAGCAAAACGGAGCCAGGCACTTCCTGCCTCTCTCTCTCTGTACAATGATGTCTCAATCGTGGAGAACTCGGTGTCTCAAATTGTCTCAGGACCGGGCCTGAAGCGAAGCAGAACACAACACAACAGGATGGAAATGGCTTTTGAATTATGCAACTTGGAAAAAAGAAGCATTGTTACACTTTTAGCCGCGGATAATCTCTCTGACTGTGTGTGTCTGTGTTGTGTGAGCACACACACACACTTTGTTTCATACTTACAGACTGAAATCCTCCCTCTGCTGGTCCCACAGTGTTAAATATGCAGTGGAATGCTGTCGTGTCAGATGCCCTCATCCTCAAAGTGCAACACAGACAAATGTGACGCTAATATAAAGAGAGCAGATCATTTAGTGAACACAAAGCATTTGCTTTGGTGATTTATTAAAACAGGGAGTTGCTGTTCGTTCACTGTCTGCCAGCTCCACTTCTACCTTTGGTTTTGTCACAGCGGCTGCACGTGTGTCCTACTAACAGACATCATCGCGTCGCACGAGGGTCCAAAGTTTATGCACCACGTCTCAATCCTCTTTCCGACACAGGAAATAATTAACAACAAAAAAAAATGTTCAATCTAATAATAATAACAACAATTACTGTAGAACATGAGGTTATCTTTAATATTGATAATAACGCACACTGTCTGGGTAGAAGGTCCAGCACATGCAGAGTATTTGTGCCAAATTAGCACAAAAGGGAAACATCTGTAAAATACGTAAATATTCCAAAGATACTAAATACATGCACCTAATAAAAGATGAAAAGATATTTCAAAGCAGAAACGATGCTGTGGTAACGCGTTGGCACAGGTCAAACATGAGGAGCTGCATTTCCACCTTTAATAAGTCGACTCTTCACCATTTACTAACTGCTTTTTCATCTCAGTGCATCTTCACGTTAGCGTGGACGTCCACCACATCCGAAAAAGGCCGAGGTGACTGTAGGTCGCAGCGGGACTTTGTGATCAGGCTGTTGTTGGTTGTAGGTGTTTAAATACTCAAGAGCTAATTTTTACTCCTTTGCTGCGACGGTGGAGAACAGAGAAGCCGCCTCTTTATTTGCTGCCGATTCTTTGTCTTTCCCGTTGAAATTTTGGACTGGGAGCCCAGAAACTGAACCGACCACGTGACCCGGCAAACCCTGCCTGCCTCCATCTGTCCGCGAATCACCGGAAGCCGCCAGGATAACTCGTCTTGTTCTTTGAAGTGCGTTCCTGTAGGTCACACCTGTCACTGTCATGAATTTTAATGATATTTGGGCTTTTTTCTGAAGCTGTAAGAAAACCCGCTCCCTCAGCCGCCACATCCTTTGTTGTAGACGCTCCGACCGACTGCAGACAGCCAACCTGCGCTGCTGTGCCTCGTTCTTTCCTCGTCCTTTAAAACGTGTTCTGTGGTAACCTAACACTAAAGAATCAATCTGAGCTCATTAGATTCCTACAAAGGCACATTAAATTGAGTGAGAAATTAGATTAAGACAGAAATTACAAAGCTCGGTGTCAGGGAATTTGTCATGGCAACGCATGAATTTACACTATGTTACAAGACAGATCAATTTCATTTATCGCGAGGACGTGTTTGATCCGTGTACTGTCTGAGTTTGCCCCCCGATGTTACTTCACACAATCCAAATGAACAATGCGTTCAATACGTTCAATCCGCCAGTTTGAAATCACAATGGAAGGTAGAAGAAAAACATCACAGAGCCTTTCTGATAGCGCACATCAGAACAAATTGTTAAATATTGCCTTTATTATTCCTTTTGCTGGCAAATCGTGTGTGACGTCTCATGTGTAGACAGTGTGCCCGCTCATGCAAAATAAATTCATGCATATTTAAGAGGGATGCAAATGAGAGTGCACGATGAACGGGGCTTTTAGCTTGAAATTTAATTACAAGTGTAGTCCCCCTTCGCAAATGAGTTTGTGTTTCCTCTCTGCGTCTCCTTCTTTTTTCATTTTGCTCCCTTTCACTTTGCATGTCCCCTGCAACCCAATATGTGGGTCCATGTCATGAATTCAAAATCTCTGGTGTGACAGCCCGAGAACAACAAAAAAAAAACCTCTGTTGCAAACACCCATCTCATATTTTATACAACAAAGTGGCTGTTGTTTGGAGGGAGAAAGCACATTCGGGGGTTTCTGCTGTAGTTTCCATCTGATTCTCCCGCTGTTGCTTCTAATATGTTCAAGAAACTCAAAGTGGAGGTTTTATTTCTCTGTGGTGTGACTCACCTTGGCCCAGAGACAGGGAGGACAGCCTGTCAACTGCCTCTTCACCATCTCCATTGATTCGCTCTTTCCTGGGGTTGGCTGGTGTTAGCCTTGGCCTAGTTTTTCAAAAGCCCTTATACTACGTGTCTGCTCATTACCACGTGTTTTCTAGAACTAATGCAGGAAACTTGACCCCTGAGTGGAGGTCAAGGACACTCCAAAGTCCAACAAACTCTTTTTCTCTCTGTAACTTCGTTCCCAATTCTTCCCTTAGTGACTCCCACGTCCTTTTCCTCTCACTTCTCCGTACACTTATAGGAACCTGCGCTACTGTTTGACACAATCCGATCCGGGGAAAGCTGAGTTCTCCTCGATTTTAGTTCCACGTTAAAAAAATATAACTCAGACGGCCAATTGTCATAAAAGAGAAAGCAATCCACATCTGAGGCGCAGTCAATTTCCATCGCGCGGTGACTTTATTGGATTCGATGGCCAGCGAGAGGCTTCAGGGGACGACACAAAGCCACTTTGCGACTCTGTCTCTGGGAGGGGGTGTCGGGCCTCTTCAGTGCATCTTCTCCACGCTGTCGGGATATTGAAAGGAGCCTCGTAAATATCACTTAATCTCTTCCCCTGTTGGAAAGGGCAGGGCGACAGCTCTCGAGATATCTCCCTCCTTCATCAGTACTAATGTGTTGGAGAGCAATCAATACAAAGAACATAAAGTCTTTGCAGCAGGTTGATTGCCCGACATGTTTTGGAGTGCTTACTTTTGATACTATTAAACCAAAGTCCTGCTCGTGGCCCGAGTCTGTCAGCTTACATCTTCAACGATTTTCAGCCGGACTACCGTTTGATAACTCAACACTAATCACATCCTAGGCAGGAGAAGATGTTTTTACATGCTCCAAGTCAAATTAAGATAAGGGACTTTATTTGTCCCCTTAGGGAAATTTTTCTGAGCTCCATACGCCGTGCTGTACCTGAGCAAATATCTCAGGCAGGCAGGAAGTGCTGGCCAGCTGAAGGAGAAGCATAGCAACAATGGAGCTGCAGTATCAAGCAGCACAGCACCGGCAGCAGGACATAAAGCCGTAGCTGAGCAACAGCCCTTCTGTTTCTGTACTCATGAAAGACGGAATCAGCAAACTCACTGACCAGTGTACAGAGGCCCTGCAAGTCGTGGTTTGATCAGCATTTACTTAAAAACAGCATCATTAAAGTCATTAGGTGTTTGGGCCTTAAGCCATGAGAAATATTTTGAATGTGTAAAAGCACAAAACCTCACCCATGATCTTGTCCTCTCATTGGGAACGAGATCATCTGCTGCTTCCTCTACGTCTCAGCGGGTTCCCCAGAAAGGTCATTTATAGCTTTACTATCGTTTTTTTACCCTGCCACAGTCAATTTCATTTTAAATAAAATATGGATTTAAAATGTACTTCTCTTATTTCCGCTGTATATGTATTTACATATTTTGTAGTTTTTGTTCTGTAAGAATTTTATGAAATTAATTATACATTATATCGATTGATGGTATAATGTATAACATGTTATTGTTATATTTATATTTTGATACAAAAGTCTAACTTTAATCCAGTATTAAATATTACTTTTTACTTTTCCACAATAATTCATCCAATACACACACGCTGGGATGTCTCTGTTTGACCACACACACACACACACACTCTCTTTCCAAGTAGGTCAAGTAGAACCCGATAGCTCTCCACTGGTCACCAGCCACATAAACGTCCACTTTTTCAACACACACCCACGCACCTCTTCTCCATTTAGTTCCTCTAATGCTCCCACTCATCCAATCAAACATTGCCATTCTCTTCTTCTCTCTCCCTCCCTCAATTTTTCTTCCTCTCTATTCATTTTCTCTTAAACGCTTTGATGCTTTGTTCATGTCAGTAGTTGCATTCAGAAACAGACAAAAGTCAAAGCACAGAGTAAATACAGTAAGTTAGACAGCAGCCATGAAGAGAAAAGTTTGGAATCGTAGCTGGACGTGTGTCCAGCCAAAGGAAACAAGAAGCAGGTTAGACTTTCATTTTAGACGCACACTAATTAGTGAAGCTATTGTCAATAAAAGTAAAATCTTTCTGCACAACAGATGTTTCACATAATGCCCTCTGAGCTGCCGGAGAGATTTTTGGGGGAACAGATGTGCAGGAAGTGATGAGCTCCAATGGAGGTAACTTCACAGCAATCAAAGGAACGACGTAGTAGAATCAAGTGGAAATAATTAGTGAATTAAAAGAGTGTCAGTTGAGAGAAATCTGGAGCAGCCGAGTGGCGAGTGTGACACGTGCTGCCGCGGAAACATATGCTGAAATTATCAGCAGTTACATATAGAGGACGTGTTGATTTTCACCAAGGAGACATGAAATCCTACAGTCATAGAAAATCAAATAATAATGAAGAAACGGTGTGTGTACTGTGTGCATGTGCAAATGCTTAGACATAAACTATATCTGCGTTATGAAATGCGGGCGCATCATGTTTGCCGCCAAGTCCGAGTCTGTCATTTACCAACCGTGAGTCGTGAGACTTGGGTTAGAAGACAAACGCCGAGGACATGGCTCTAATCAAATTACATTTTCTATGAACATACTAAGGATTGTGGACTGTCGCAAACATGTTGATAAGGGCACTAATACAATCGCAGACAAAATGGTTTTTTCCTCTAAAATATCCAGTCAAGCAGTAGAACATTCAGTTTGTGTGAAACGTTTCTATGGCTCAGAGAAAAACTTAATAGTCACTTCACACACCACATTTATTAACCTTTAAACAAATCTGTGATCTTTCTCTACGCATAATCAAAGTGTTTTTCTTTCCTGGTTCTCATCACAAATTCATTTAAATTTGATATATATATATATTTGTATTGCATAGCAACATAAGCCATCCACTGATTTTCTTTCCCATAAAAACATAATCATTATAGGATACTTTAAAAAACAGAGGTTTATATTGAACAAGACATTTTGAACAAATCAACTGAGAAAGCTGAGTCAGCAGATTAGTCCGCTGGTCCTTATGTGCAGAACATGGTGACACCGCTGTGAGGTTTGATGTGTCGCCAGAGGAGCTTCAGGTTCTTCACCAACAGAAGAAGGGGCGTAACAGGAAACAGGTAAGGCTCGCAAAATTGTTCCACTTTCCTCACACAGTGAAACACCGTTTTCACCTATTCACACACGGATGCATGCGGAAGGAGCCGGGAATCGGACCACCGACCACGAGTTTGCTACTTTCCGAACCACAGCCGGCCCAGATAAGCCTCCCTCTACACGATGTGCTTTTAAATGGAGGGTGTATGGAAGCGAATAGCCATGTGACGCGTGCACAGAATCAGTGATTTACAGGGGTCGCAGACTTAATTTGATCCCTGGCAAAGAAACGGCCGCCTGTATCCTGCTTACACTGCGTCTGCCTGCACATCACTGA
The DNA here is from genome assembly GCA_033026295.1 of Channa striata. Taxonomy (NCBI): domain Eukaryota; kingdom Metazoa; phylum Chordata; class Actinopteri; order Anabantiformes; family Channidae; genus Channa; species Channa striata. The sequence goes on along the minus strand of CM065173.1, from coordinate 27,974,185 downwards.
TATAGTGGGGTTGAGATTTAGGGGTCAAGGGTCAATTTGTTTAAGCTTACAAAATAAAGCGCAGACATTTTACTGGACTCTGGGTTAATTTAAGGCGTTGCATAGATTAGAAATCATAAACGCTTTGTGTTTGTCCTAAAGTTTTAGGTCGACTCGTGCTACACGGCAGGTTAATGACCATTTGCCAACTGCTGGGTCAGCTTGTTGTTAAGATTGTATAATCTTTAATTTTTTGTTTTTTTTTCCTTCTCATTCCCACTCAAACACTGGGTGTCAGAATTTCATATTGACAGCGCCAGGAAAAAGTGTTCACCCCTCTGGAGGTTCTGATCGTTTATTTTTGGTTTGTTTTTTTCCAACAATTTTTTTGACCAAACTTGTTGATCCCTGCAGTTCAAAATAATAATTAGATGCCGATTTAAAAATGATTATTAAAGTCGAGTCCAGTATTAATTATGGATGAGTTTTAACATTTCCTATGTGGAGGTCTCAGATTTGTGCCGGCATGGGCGCAGATCTCACAGTGAGACACCTTCATAAATGGACAGTTTGAGTTTGAGACTAAAGGTGTCTGTCAGGATTCTGGAAACACGGACGCATTTAACCAATATCAGAGCGATGGACGGAGCTGAAGTTGGCTGATTCCGTGCCTCCGCTGTCGTATCCTTTGGTCTATTTACATTGTGGCACTATGATTCACCACACAGTCATTACGCAGTCTGACAGCTTCATATTTATACCACAGTTTTGACACAGACTGCAAATACAATTGTATTAGGCTCGTCTCGCCCGGTGTATGTGTCGGAGAAAAGCAGATGGCTTGTAGCTGCTGTCTGCTCTGTTCAGCTGCAGTTGATAGTGACAGTCAGGGGCGAGTTAAAGCCGCCACAGTTTTGTGGGTTAGTCTGAAAGTGTGGGCCCCTTTCCACAGCCGGCGATCGCCCCAGTACACGGCGAACTCGCACCACAACGTACTGGACATTTAATTTGACTTATTTACTCATAAGTTTAAAATGTGTCTCTCACCAATGCAACAACCTGCACCACAGGTTTTGCAGGCTGTATAGTGAGGCACACAATTATCGGAGCAGAGGGTTCTACAATATGGGCCTGGGCGGGTTGGACTACGAAAGACCCTAATGCAGCATGAATATGTCCGTTTGTATGTTATGTCTCTCCTTCAAAAATACACAAACTATTTTTGTGCTTTTAATTTTTGTCACTGTACTCGTGCGTTTCCATCACTAGCCTCTCTCTCTTGGCACGGCTGGTTTTAAGCTTCTACTTTTCTACCCGGGATCCGAACCGGCTGAAAACAACTACAGACAGAACAGACATGTGAGAGGAAGTGGCGGTGACGCTCTCGTCTGGTCCTTACGGCAGCTTATCGTTTGTGCTGGTCACTGTGCCGTGGATGGACATTTCAGGCGTCTCTGAGACGGGGTTTGGTCCTGGCAGTGCCAGTAGCACCTTTTCTTTACTCTCTGAATTCAATTCGACTTTATTTGTATGACGCCATACAAGCGCCATGCTAAGATTAGTCACGACTGTGGTGGAGACGCTCAGGTTACGTTCTGTAGTATGATTTCGAAGGTACGCTCGGTCTCTTTTCTCCTGCCTCCCAAAGCTCACAGTGTCTTGACTGACTGTAACTATATTCACCTTCTCCCACCCCGAGTCTTTGAGCACCACCAGTGCACTGGCCTCCAAACTGTCTTCCTGAAATCAACAGTTTAAAATCCTTCAATTATACTGGATGGATTCATCATTTCCAGGATGAGCTAAACAGAAAATGAAGTTGAATTTCTCTCAGGAATTTCCGACACCTGATGAAATCTGCTCCCGTAAAACCACTCTGGTGTCTGAATGCCAAGATCCTCAAATTAAAGAAGAGTGTATCCACCGCCAGGTTGATGGTGTTCGGAACTACTCAGTCTCTTCTATATTGAACTAGGTGGATCATTATTTGCAGTGATAAAACAGGGAACTATAATATGCAACTCAAAACACACCTCATTTATCAGTCAGTGAACTAGAATATTTATATAACACGATATTAATTTAATAACGGAAAACCTTTCAGCTGCAGCTTGAACACTACTCTGTCTTAAAAACATTTTCCTTTCTCGTTTCACTCATTGAATAGGATTTGACCCAGACGCTCGGTATCGCTCAGCGCTCACACTGAGCAAACGGTGACTAAATGGGGCTGGGGAAAACTGAGGGGACACTTCACCGTCTTTCTCAAACTCCCACCTCTGCCCAAACAAACCCCTCTCAACTCTGTTACACGGGAAAATGTCAATTGAGTCATTTTTTATGGTGGACTCGGGTAACATACACAGCGGGTCGTGAACCCGTCTAACTGCTCATATCGCCTCCGCCCACTGCCTCCCACTAACGCTCTCCTCCACAGTCATTAATGCTGTATTACCTTGTTGGAAAATGAATCCTCCTCCCCATCATCCAGCGACTCTATCACATCATCAGTCTTGGAGCCATTAAATTCAGTGGCAAGGTTCAGTGTGGTACACATCTCCTTGCATGTCATTTGTCTTGAACTAATTTACTCTAACCAGCCTCGGATCGGCTTCCCACCCTCCCTACCCTCACCCACACATCTTAATACCATAAAGTCCTAATTAATATTGCTACTTAATTAAACACTCATATTTAAGGAATGTAACAGGAGTGGAAGGAGGAGGGAGGAAGCTCCCATCCGTGCTATTAATTGTCTTGGTCATTAGCTTGTTTCTATCTGTCACTGCATCTGGCTGTGATGAACCCTCATTAATATGGAGCCTCCCCTGGTTTACAAAATGGAACAAATGGGCCCAGAATGGTTTGATGTGTGACTGAACATCCTTCCTGTATCTCACCAAACTGGGGGGGCAGGAGAAATTTATTCGTAGCTAAATGAGTTACTGAGGTCCTAGTAAAAACAGCCAGTAACGCATTAACTAGTAGCAACAATAGGAATAAAAATTAATACAATTTATATAAATAGTAAAATTAACCCACATGTAGCCTACAACAAATAGAAATTAGTAAATGTAACCCACGACTTTAAAACTATAAAATATATGTAGATCGGGTTTGTAAGAAAATATGTGATTGTTAAATTAATCCATGAGCACTGACAAGGAAATATTGTCGCTATTTTTACTGTTTCCATATATTGTTGTGACCCATATGCAGCTACATCACTGTGAAAACTATGTGTCACCAAAGAGCAGCGTAAAAATATAAAGCTGAATGTGTTAACATTGCATCTGTTAAATATCTCCTACGCGAGGCCAAAGTCACATGAATAGAAAGAAGAAATGTGTTTATGTTTATCATATTATCATAGTGAAACTGTGTGTTTTAGTCTCAAACTTTTTATTCTGTCTCCTTTTGGTGTTCGATATGCTTTTGTCAAATGCAAAATTTTATAGAACAAGACAGGAAGGTCAAAGGTCACAGCAAACTGTAATCTGGAGAAGGTTTGTGAGCTCAGGCAGCGTGACACCACATATTCAGCTGGAAAATAATTAATTTCTGCAAAATAATTCTCTGTAGGTCATCTGCATAATGACAGAAGATGTACCAACGTAAACCTATGACTGTGGGTCGATTCATAGCAAACATAAGAGGGACACACAGTCTTTTCTCCTCCGAACTAACAGGCCACGGTTGCGTCTATGTGCATTTTAAACGGTCGGGTTTGCACAGGTCATGTGTTACCAACAGCATCTATGAAAAAAGGAAGGACAAATGTGAGGTCAGCACGTGGAGCTTCACTTATTGTTTTTCATAGTCCATAACTCTGCATAATGTGTCCCTGTGACCTTAAAACAAGGAGCTTATGAAATCAGCTCTGGCATAAATATTGATAATGTTTCATTCAGCCGGTGTTTCTTTCAAACATTACTTTGTAATTATAGGCAGCAATCAGTATTGATATCCTGCTGCCGCTGTGCACACTGGGCCAGTAGTAATGCAATTTGATGTCGGGCGGAAGAGATGGGGAATCAAATCACAGGACTGAGAACAGGATGCCCGGGAGGTAGCTCGGAAGAGCTGAAGTGGACACCTGAGCTCCGCGACATGCTCCTTCACTAGGAACAGCGAGCCTTCTCAGAGAGGATGATGGTCGTTTTTCACCGAATTTACCATGAAGACGAGTTTTCACTCTGGTTCCTTCAGAAATCCATCAAACGTATTACTGTCAAAGTTATAAGTAAGTATTGAATGAAGACAACAGCTGCTCACCAAGATCAGATTGTCAGATAATAATTCAAAATGCACCATACAGTAAGCGAGCCGTCCATTCACCCAATTATCTGTAACCGCTTTTCCTTTTCCGGGTTGTGGGGGGCCTGGAGCCTGTCTCGGCTGTCATAGGGTGACTGGCAGCCTCCACCCTGGACATGTCTCCTGTCTGTCTCAGGGCCAACACAGAAACGCAGAAAGACAGGCTCACATTCACACGTACGGTCACCAAACATGTCTTTGGACTGTGGAGGAAACCCACACAAGCACGAGAACGTACAGAGTCCACGCAGAAAGGCCACAGTTGGCCAAGACCACCAGGTGTGAGGCAGCAGTGCAAACCATTCCACCACCGCGCTGCCTTCATCTGATCAACCACAATAAAAGTAAAATCATATTTTCATATTTTCATATCATCCTCCCTGCCTGTTCTGTCATATCAAGCTTTAGTTCCTTTATGAAGGAGATGGAGGTCCGGAGGCAGAGCCAGTTGGCGGTTCAACTCCCAACTCTTCTGTGTTTGTGGCCTTTACTTGTACGTTGGTTTTGAGGCAGAAGTGTCTACAAAATGATTAAATGTCAGTGTAGCCTGACATGCTCGTTCTAAATGACACGGGCTCACAAATGGGTCCGATTTTTAAGGAAACGAGGCAACAGGAGCACGCAGTGCTCTCCTCCCGGCCTGCTGTGTTTGTGCTGCTGTTTGTGGAAAGTAGTAGGCAAAAGAATTTATTCAGTAGTTTGAGAATTGTTTATTTAATTTTAAAGAATATTTTTAAAAACTCCAAAAGAGTAGACCAACACACATTTCTCACACTGGATGAACAAAATGACTTTTATGCAAGTCTTACATTATCCTTCTGCACCAGGTTCATCAAAGTACTTTAAATGTCCCTCTACCAGGCAATGTCCTGAACCTGAGGTGTCCCAAGTCTACCGAGGCGTCTCCCGTCAGTTTGGACTCCAACAGAAAGCAGCTAAGATGAGCACGGCCGACTCATAAAACCAACAAAGTCTGACCTCTGTGTTTGGTCCCCTGGTTGTGATGTTGATTAGCAGGTAAATTGAAACCAGTGACTTTTGGCTGTGGTCGTTCTTCACCGCTGCCATCCAGTGAAAGGCCTGTCATTACTGCTGATGCTGCAGCAATGTTCCTGTCAATCTTAACACATAGCAAACCCGGAGCAGTCACAGAAGGTTCCAGAGGGAGGGGCAGCTGCAGAAATGACCCTGTCAGCTTGGGTCAGAGGTCGGTCTGCACGGACGCCATCTGAGGAGCGGCAGTGTTGTCTGCGTTACAGGGTCCCAAAGTACAAAAGTTAGACAGACCTCTTCATATTACTAATCCCAGTCTTCGGCCTAAACAAGGTCAGAAGAAAAGATCTAAATAAAGTGGTTTAAATGTAGTGATTGACGGAGAAATTGAAATGCATTTCTACACTGAAACTGTCATTAAGAGTTTGGCGGTGATGATGAAAGGCTTTTCTTATTAAATGATTAAGAAGTTATTCATATCTACTTTCTTCAAAGTTTAGTTGCTCCAAATTGATGGAGCTCTCCAAAATGAAAGCTTTTGGTAATGTGACAAAAGGGATAATACATTTTTTAACATTATTTCTCATTATTTTTAGCTTTGGATGCTAATTTAAACTCAGAAATAACTACTTTTGCATTGCAAAATTTCAGAGTAATGAGCCAATTTCCCCACAAAAAAAACCTTGTGACAGCATTCAGGGCAATTTGTACTCAACCGACTTTGGTTGGAGTTTTGTGGAGACGAGGTTTCTTACAGCAAAGCCACGTTCGACTTGAAAAGCTTCAGGGCCGGTATAAAAATACTTCCAGCAACTCAGGTCTGTTCGCATGTACCTCTTGGTGTTAATATTATTATTTCTGGACATGTATAATTTACTCTACAAACGTTTTAACAACACAAAAATGTTTGTGTCATCACCAGGTGGGTTTCATGCAAGGTGCTAATTCTAGTCAGCTGGGTTATGGTCGGTTCCTTTAATGTGTTTCATGTTTCCAACCCGCTTGATGTAAAGCTAAAGTTTTTACGGCTAACGGTTTTGCACCGACACACCCAGAACGACACTCACTAAGTCGTGCATTCGCTCTCCTTTAGCACATTCCGGTCTTCCATCCTTGAAAAGCAATAAGGAAGAAAAACATCTGGCTCTTTAGCTGCTAAATGCTCAACTGTGTTCACTAGCTAATATCTTAAAGCTGGATCTGCTGTTTGGTGCTGACAGCTTTGACAGCTGACAGACGGACTTTTATTCAGGAAAAACAGCCGCCTGCTGCTGCTGCTGGAAACCAGGCTGACGAGCGGCGAGACCGATGCAAACAACAGACCTGGCGGCTGTAACATTCTGCACATCGGCTCTGCGGTGTTGGTGAGGGTTCATTAGGAATGATGCTTCACCACCACCGTTTGACTCATGTTCATGAAATAATACACCCTCAGCTTTATTTACTCTGATGTCATTAGTTGACCAAAAAAGTTTCATAAATGTGGTGAATGTCAGCGTTCCTCCGGGAAATGTGACCTAATTTCAATTGAATATGGGTCATTTGGCTTATAACCACTTTGTGAATGAAAGTCAAGTCCATGTGCAACCTGGACATAGTCCAGTAGTTTGTGTCTCTTCCAGCACAAAGTGCCCTTCACAGCTCTGTGGTGGCTGATTGGAAATCCTCCCCGCCTGTTCTGTCTATCTGCTGTGTAATTGACCCAGATCTGGCTGAAATCATCAGACAAATGAAATATTTCTCAAACAGCCAATGGCTTCGCCAAGCCTGTCCATTTCCTGCCACATACCTGGCCAAAGCGCGGCAGCATTAGCTCTTGTAAATTGGTTTGGACAGAAATCTGATGTGTGTGTTCGAATGTGTGTGTGTGTGCTTGCTATTGCCTGCCAGCCTGAATAACCCAGTATCCTGTTGTCACACCTGTCACCTCTGCCATGCACCATCTCCCAGCTAATGAGAACACACACTCCAAAACTCTTTCCGTCTTCAACTCGCAAACACTCGTTCCCTCTGTGCTTCTCATCTCGTACGGTACAGGCTGCTCGTCCCCGTCACTCCGCGGCGTCTCTGTCTGCGGAGCTGTCAATGGCAGGGGGACAGTGCTGGATGAGGAACAGGGAAAGGGACAGGCCACTTTCATTTCAGCTGTCGATCGATCGGGTCTCAAACGGCCGACACGCCGGCCCCAGTCCTGTGCCTCCGTCTAACGGTTTGTGCTCACCGTGTCACTGTTTGGCTTTTCAAACTCTCTTAACTCCACTGTTTAGTCTGCAGATTATTTACGCTTCGCTCGCTCGGTGCCTCACTCTCACTTGTCTTTGCTCGGCTGAACTTTGTGCTTCTTCTACTTTGTTTGCACAAGCAGAGAAGCAAAGGCGCGCACACACACACACACACACACACACACACACACACACACACACACACAGATCGAGACGACGTGCATTGCTGGGAGGGCAGGTGAGTGCTCGGTAAATGGCCTTCTGCTGCTAAGTCATTAGCACTGATGTGTTTAACTGGGAGGCTGTTGATTTCCCATACTTTACCCTCCTTTGAATACACCTACTCTGTCATTAGGTCACCTCACTTGGACTGTAGTGGTCCAGAAAATGAAGCCAAATAAACTCTCTGCTCTTTTCCAGAAACAGCCGGATTAACGGCTTCGTGTCCTTTTCCACATTAGGAACAAAGACACTTATGAACCATAATAGGAATCTGCAGTTTCACTTTGTGTTTCCACTGAATCTGACAATCAATATTTGCTTTGCATGCAACAAGACTAGGAAACATCATTCCTTTTAAAGGAACCGTGAAAGGTTATGTCTCATAACGATGATGTCTCAAAATTAAGTTGAGACAATGATGATCAGTGGTCAATGATGATGATAACGGCCACTGGATGGTGTGATAATATCCAAAGCTGATGCAATGTAGTGATCACTGTAGCCATCACAGAGCAGGTGGATTGACAGATGTTTTCAGTCTGACACGTATATTTCATTCTGTATCTACATGTTTGTCTGCACATTGAACATGTAATCCACAGTGAAATGACGCTGTGCTCAGGTCCAACATCGTCAAAGCTGCATTTTGTAGTTTGTAGTTGTGATTATACTTCAACAACACTGGAAGAATATACAGCAACAGACTGGAGTCGTCCCAGACAGTGTCATGCGTTGACATGCAGATACAGAATGTCAGTGTTTCCTGAATTATGAATAATAATAGTTACGAGAAAGAGAATAAAAATGAATAGGAAAAGAAGAGAGGAAGCATGTTGTTCAAGGAAGTGTCATTGTTACCTGAAAAATCCAAATATCACAATGTTTACTTTCCATGTTTTCATTGGAAAGATAAAGATGGAAAATGAGTCAAAGACACCGGTATAAAGAAATGCAAAAAATAAAACTCCCAGCCACAAAAGCACAAGTAAAGATGAACCACAAACAACAAAAAATGACTCAAATGACTACAAAGACACACAAAATAAGTAAAAATAGACACAGAAGGCGACAGAAACAGGCAAAATGATTAAAAAAGGAACCACGATAATGTTGCTGCTCAACCTCGGGCTCTCATGATGGTTTAAGCCCGTATAAATGGCCCCTTGTCTATTAATCTGTCGGAGACAAAAACAGATCTGTCTTTGTAGTTAACATCGTACCAGACATGAGACTGGTATCAGTCTGGACATGTCACTTTGAATCAAAGCAATTGGGTTTGTTTCAGACAAAGTTTGAGAAAGATAAAAAAGAACAGTCTTGTGTATAGCGGGGGCTTCAAGGAGACGCTGTTTGATCAAGTAACGTCAAAAAATGACAGAACCAATGAGATTCACTAAGTCAGGCCCATAATACGTCTGCAGATGTTACGTTTTTTTCCATAAATATCAGATTAACGTGAGCCTCTCACATGCTTAGAGACGACAGCAGCATCTTTCACTTTGCCACAAACAGAGGACTGAGTTCCCGTCTTTGAGGCTGCTGTCCATGAACAAAAAGTTCATGCAATGTTAAGCTGCGTTAGCGGTTATCTGCGGACCGCCCCGAGCGCCCGTGCTGAGTACCAATGTCGGGCTGATGGTCCATGTTTTTGAATTACTGTGGCTGCACTGGAAGAAGCTTGACTGCAGTTCATGTATGTGTGAGTGATCGGCATCAGAATTTACATGGAAACATATTGTTCAATTTTTCTGTACTTAAAATGTGATTTGAAATATGCCAAATTCAAAACAATTGGAATAATTAATAATTTCTAATCTTTCAGAGTGGGAGGTGACAGTCTTTTTTGACAGTCTAATGGAAAAAGAGGTGCCACGCAGCTTTCGGACGTCCCTTTTTGTCCACCTCGGTGAAATGTTGTTCATTATTTTAATTGTATCACATTTTGTTCCAGTTTTTGTCTGTCTAAATATACCCGTCACCTTTATATCGTAGTCCTGTGGATTTTTTTGAATGTGGATAAGAGAGAGTGACATGGTTACAGCATCAAGCTGAGGCTTCATTCACTGGCAATCTACAGTAATTATGGAGGCGACTAAATTAGTTTGACTGCAAGCAGGAAAAAATAGCTGTTTATATTTTCTACACAAAGAAAAGTGTCAAAAATGACATTTTGAGATTTTATAGAGACTTACGTGTTAGAACTATGCACTTGGTGAACAAAAATCTTGTTATTACTGTGAGCTACTCTGGCAACTTAGCAGGGACTTTAAAAAAATGAATAAAAACCCGTCAGTGAGGCGCCGGTGGACATAAATGATTCTACTGAAAAAAAAAAAAAGCTTTTCAGCAACGTTTGACCTGAAGTCTTCTCTGTCCATCATCCTGCTGGTTTTAGACGCTGTCTTGTTTAAGGTCCTCTTAGGACAACCTCAGGTCTTACGTTGGGAGAACTCTGTCCTCTCTGTCCTCTCTTCCTTCTTTTTGTCTTCCCTGGAGGTGGCGATTGTTTCCACCCTGTGCTGTAGAGTCCAAATGGCTCCCAGGTTCTGTTACATTTGGTGGTGGGAGTCCAACCACAGTGTGTGGGAGTTTCCCGTATATGTAGTTTTTCGGTTGCAGAGTATATGGTAAGGTGTCATCAACATATCTGCACCGGTGGGTCTGCGTCTATCCTGTCAGCACGGTGGTCTTTCTCCAAGTCTCTTTTAAGCTACTTGTAGGTGAGATGGTCCTTGAAAGCTTCTTTTGCATATGAACACACAACACCCAGAGCATTAGGAATGTCTGAGTTAAAGGGTCGTCCTCGGAGAAACTTCACTTAATTTCAGTGAGGGGAGCATGATAGACAAAGGTTGGTGAGTGAAATGGTGTTTACAGCAGATCAAAGCAGTGCGTCAAACACAGAAAGACGCCGTGGATGTCTCCTCATAGAGACCGTGTCAACACGCCCGTTTGCTCGCTTTAAATGGTCTTGACACTTCAGTAGCAGAGTGCTCTACCCACACTGGCTCACTCACATAACTGAGGCTTTGCACTAGGGGGCTCACAGGAAAGAATGTCCGGGTAAGTCCAGTGTGGTGACTTGGTGGTAACCTGCAGTGTTGGGGCAGAAAACTGATGTTTTTATTCCTGCTGAGAGTTGTCAGCCGCCGTCCCCTAACACTTACACTCTGAGCGTAAGAGAGTGTAACTCGTCAGCTTTGCTCTGTTTTTGGCTAACTACTCTAACATCCGACACGGCCGTGGCTCTGGCCGGATTTTAACTGGTGTGAGAAGACAGGACGACGGCGGCGGTAGGAGGAAAGGACGAGCACTGGCAGTATTAGTGAGTAACAGATGGTGTAAATCTTCACTGTTGAAGAGCAGATGTGTAGCAGAGGCATTGAGCCGTTAGCCGTTAGCATGAGATTGTTCTACCTGCCCCGGGGATTCCCGCGTGTTATCGCAATAGCTGCGTATATCCCGCCTTTCGCTAACGGCGAACAAACAAACTACAAGGAGACTTACACTTGAGCACCACTGACCCCCTTGGGAAGATCAGATCATAACCTGGTTCATCTCCTGCCTGTGTACAAACCCAGCAGACCAGCTGTCTCCTGGACTGGTTTCATAGCACAGTGAGGACATGGCCTGATGAGAGCGAAGTGGAGAAATTGACTCTTTAACAGACTGTGTAACGGACTAGATCCACTTCTGTGTGGAGAACACTGTACCCACCAAGACCATACGGTACCATGGTTTAACCCTGATATAAAGGCTTTCCCAAAGGAGAAGAAGAGAGTTTTTAAGTCAGGTAACAAGGAAGAGCTGAGAACTGTGCAGAAAGACCCGAGAAGGAAGATCAGGAAGGAAGAGGTCCTACAGGAGGAAGATGCAGGACCAGCTGCAGCAGGACAATGTCAGCTGAGTGTGGAGGCTCCTCAAAACCATTACTGGTCAGGAACCCAGCTCCCGGGCTGAGGGGGATCAGGGTGAAAAACTTGCACAGGTGCTCACACTCCACTCTTCCACTGGTGAACATCCAGGGAATGGACATAGAGACAGTGGACTCTTACAAATACCTGGGTGTTCACCTGAATAAACTGGACTGGTCTCATAGCACAGATGCACTCTACAGGAAAGAGACTAAGGTCTTTTGGAGTGCAGGGAGCACTACTGAAGACCTTTATGAATCTGTGGTTGCCTCAGCCAGCTTCTATTGAGTGGTTTTCTGGTGCAGACAGGAAGAGACTGGAGAAGCTGGTCAGGAAGGCCAGCTCGGTTTTGGGGAATCCTCTGGACTGGAGGATGGTAGCCAAGCTGTCACTGGTTCTGGAGAACGACTGTATTCTGTATATACTGGACATGGCAACATGGACATTTCTCCACTGTGGGACGAATAAAGGTTTATCTCGTCTTATCTTACGTTAGTATCGTGGGTGGTGGTAGCTGAACATTGGCTAATGCTGCAGAGACTTTTAGCCGGACTTGTCCTGCCTCTGCAACTGGTAGATTTGTTTGCAAAGTAAGTTACACTGCCACAAAGGACAGAGTTGTCTTCCGATGATGGGAATTGTAAAGGTTAAGGACTATGAAAGCGCCCACTATCCTCTAAGTCAAAAACCAAAATTACTGAGAGTGATGAGAAGGTTTTATTCTTTGGTTGTATCTGTGTGAACACGGTGAGACTGCAGCCCTCTCACGTTCCCCCATCCTGACACAATCCCGATCAGTCGCTGCGGTGGAAGTCTTACACACTTTGATGCTCCTGCCTTGCACATGCTTTCTTATATTTAAACATCCTTGTCATTTTTTTCTTACATTCACACCCACACGATTCTGCTGGGTTACAGTACGCATCCTGTCATCACTAACTGAACTGCTGCAGAATCACTTAGTGAGCTCAGGTGACATTCAGGCGTAAGGTATGATCACTGCTGGGAAATGTCTGCACAGCAAGTAAACTCAGCGTAACTCCGGAGAGAAAGCTCTCTCCCGAGAAAGTCTCTGCACCTTGTTTCTCTTCTCACTTATTTATTTGCAGAAGGGTTTTTTTGTTCAGTGCAGGTTTTATTTCCATTTCTTCTGTTGATCACAGCAACCTTTTTTCCTCAAGAGCAGAGATAAAAACAGGCTTTTAATCCGTCTCTATGACACTGTGACACACACTCATACACACCCACAACTGCTTTTGAAATTGCAACATCCATTCGCAGAGAAAAATAGTGACTTTTAGATTTGTAGTTTGTATTTTGGCTTCCTGCTTTAATTTTTAACCTTGTCTCCTAGAAAAGATGCTTATATACAACATAAGTAGTTTCCAAAAGGAAGTGCGTTTGAAAGAAACATCATTGAGAATACATTACACCGTGTATTAATAGATCTTTGGCAGAAATTCAGTTCTTTCTTCACCATACGTGACCAGCACAGTTCCTCAGTGTCCTCTGAACCAATCAGCTTGCTGATACTGTGCTTTAAATATCACTCTGCCCTTGGGCCTTTGTCTTTGGGCCTTTCAGACCCATGATTGGGTCCCAGCTAATCTCCTCTCCATCACTACCGTATCCTGGTACTGATCCAGGCATGTTGGCTCCACCTTTCCGCTTTTTTACTCACCAGCCTCTGAACCCAGGGAATTCTTCTCATCTCCGTTCATCACTGGCCCACATGGTCCAAAGTTGCACTCATCAGCGAGGTGTATTGGCCCAATTCTTTTCATATTGCATACCTATACAGTACACGCTTTATTGAAATGTAAAACAAGTTCGTTGGTAATTTGCATGGGGATTTTGTAGGCCTGCCACCTACATGAAGGACCTGGCAACCCCGCAGCTGAAAATAAATCTAATGGTTCATTCATGTAAAAGAATGCCTCTGTACATAGTCCAGCTGATGATTACATTGCCATCATAACCAAATTTTTAATAGATAGGGCTGAATATGTGAGGGTTTGTTTGAAGGGGATCTGTGCTGTGTTTAGCCGGGGGTCAGCGTCAAAGATATGGAGATGAGCTCTGCTGTTCAGGCAAACAGCACAAATACTGTATATTCTTCTGCTCCTCTCTCTCTTGGCCAGCAGCGAGACTCTGGGGATGGAAATATCAGTCAGTCAGACACTTTGGTTAAGAGTGAAAAATCTCAGCAAATATTGGAAGGCTTTGCCATGAAATTTGATTCACATGTCTATTATTAAGATAGAGAGCCAGACTCATTTTCCTGGCGAATTTTTAGCTCATCCAGATTTTCCACAACATATTTGTTTATTAATAAAAATTCCTACAAACGTTGCTCTAATTTATTCAGTCTTGGATCTTGTAAACCTTTAGCGGTTTTGTCCATCATTTCTGTGTTTTATTGCAATATGGTACTGTTGAAATTATGGTTTATTTTCAACAAGTACATTTATATACCATCGTGTCGGGCTCACATTAATATGAACACACACACTGAAGGGCTTGTGCATCAATAGTAAGTTCACACGGGTGTTGCTGGGATATACAGGTGTTAATGACAACTGTGATATTAAAAATTCATTGACAACTCGTCCAGACCTAACAAATCATAAAAAATGTACTTATGACAATATTGTAAACAATTCATTATGGGGCAGAATGTCAAAGTAGATGAGGGTAAGATGCTCTTCAAGACAAATGAGACTTTCAGCACAACACTGACAACACTGTGGTTCTTCAGGACACGCCTGTGACTTTCCAGAGAACCACAACTTACCATATCAATCTCAGACCTTAACACACAGCTGTGACTGAGATTGATCTTCTCCTCTCACTCTCAGAAAGAAAGTAAGTAAGACGTATTATGATTGTATGTATTAAGCAATTTACAGCATCTCTTATTTCCCGTGCAGCCGACTGGCCTTTAGCCTGGGCTGGTGACAGTAGGTACAATCAGCGTGTTTGCGTCCCCGTGTGTGTTGTGTCCGACAGTCTGTGGGCCGGACCAGCAGGCCTCAGCCTGTGTGATGCTCGTCTTTCTGTCACACTGGATGACTCCTGATGCGACAGCGGCTGCTCTGGCCTCAAATACCCCAGAGACTGAGGAAAGAAAAGCAGGGAGATGGATGGAGGAACGGAAAGAACAAGAGTGATATACAGACAGAGAAAGAAAGCGGATGTGTATGTGAGAGCGAGAGAGATGTGTCAGCAAAGGGCCTCGATTTCCCCCGAGACACACTGACAGAGAGACAGATAGACAGAAACACAGAGAGCTTGGGGTTGGGAAAGCAGGAAAGTGTCAATTCGTCCCCCTGAACTGGACAGCTTCCAACAGGCCCTGCAGCTCAAAGCGTCAACAGGAAAGAGAAGGGAAATGCAGTTCAAACGGATTGTTTAGGTTCACGTTCTCCAACCTGCGAGTAGATTACAACGATCCTCTGACTTTAAAAGGTTTCTACGCCCTCAAATACTTTCTTAAAAACATCCAACAGTGGAATCATGACGATAGAAGACGTGGAGAATAAACCTTTTGAACATGATATCTCCGGGACACCTTCAGGATGGATCTGCACACTTGGACTCATGGGTGAACTCATTAGGTTTTAATGATTAAAGGTCAGAGGTCAAGGTCACATTGGCCTTGCATCGGTCTCATTTGATGAGGGCAATATCTCAGGAACAGCTGGAGTAGAGTGTGGTAATTGTAGTTGTAGCGTTGAGTTGTCTTGCTCAGGGACACACCTGGTGGGGAGGTTGGGGATTGCTGGGATCCCAAGCTGGGATTTGATCCCGCATTGTCTGTTTTACCCTCCAGCGTCTCTACCTTGAGCTACCTGTTGAAACTACACCAGGCGGTTAAACTGTACAAAACTCAGAGCTTTACGATTAGTAAGTCACGTTCTTTTTTAAATCAATCAGTCAACAGCAGCAGGTCTGTCGTAGTTGTACTTTACAGGTGAACAGGAGCAGGTCTTGAGGCGAGGCACTGCCCCTCCTGCTCCTGTGATCAGCCTGTCAGCAGTGAGGAGGCTTCACTTGGAAACGCTTTGTGAGCGAGCCTTGCCCTTCCAACCAGTCAGAGACGAGCTGTCAGTCGGCATCTGCCCCGTCGCACAGAGCCCTCAGAAACTGCTACGACAGGTTAGCAAGCTCCCGGTTCTGCCAGTGGGAGACAGCACGTTCAGAAAGGGAGGGCAGAGAATCGGAAAGACTCCCGAAGAAAAAGCAGAAAAGCAAAAGGAAACCAACAAAGTGCAGTTAAGATCAAGAATTTATATCAGCACTTTCAGAAGTTCAGAGGGGAGAGAGAATTTCCAAATGCTTAGTAGCATTTTTATTTATCATCATTTTAAAATGACCAATATTCAAAGGGCTCGGAGGAGCTTAGTGGGTCTGCTTTAAACAAAAATAACTCCAGTTTTAATGTTACGTGTGAATTATCGAGCCACTAAAACATCTCTATATTTGACAATAATATGTGCATGTTTTGTTAGGTATTTTAAAAGTTCCTTTACTTTTGTTAAAGTCTTTTATTGGCATTTAAACATTTGTGACAGAGGATTTGGAAAAAACAATCGTTCTTTTCTTCTTTTAATTTTTTCCCATAAACGTGACAATGGTGGCTCTGTGTGAGCTGCGGTGGAATTATCTTTTAAAGAACTTAATCCTTTGAATGGTTCTATGAAGGCGCTGAAAGCAAACACAAAAATCAACAAAATAAAGTCGTCGGCATTGTACATATGACAAATTGCTTCATACACATTAGGGAAAACACACATGAGGCTGACGTGTAGGGCACATTAGTCCCTTCACACGCACCAAACCCAGCGTTACTGTGTTCGCAGCACACACTGTGATTGCCACAAATTAACTGCAACCTAATTTGTGGATGCAACATTAATTTTGTCAGTGACACTAGCTGCACACAGAGATTATAATGTGTAGGTTTTGGCTTTGCTGTGTGCAACATTTTCCCTTTATGCTCGACAAACCTGTTTCTCAGTAGATGCTGCACAGTCAAAAAGAAAAGAAGGTAACAGGTAAAACCGCCGTTCTGCTCTTGTACTGTACGCGGGTGATACTGAGCCGTTGTTAATGAAATGGCTTTTACCTTTTCTTCTTTCTGTTGCTTGAGGGAAACAACGGCCTCTCCCACCAACAGACTGAGTAACCTAATCACAGTGTTAGTCTGAATGAATAAAATGAAACCGAATGACCTTTAGGTCTGATGATCGGAGCCAGCTGCCAAGAAACCTGTGTCGAGATGATTGCTGTACATTTCTGCCAGAAAGTGTGTTTTTTTTTTTTTTCTTTTCTTATTTTTCGGGCGGCTTTGAAAGCTCGCCTCTATAGGCCACTGCTGAAAATTGTGCTTTCAGGTGTCAAACCTCAAGAGCGACTGTTTGCTATTCAAAAAAGATGGATTTTGGTTGAAGTTGCTCTAAACTGAATACCACCTTCAGAATTTCAGAAACATCCGGACTTCCTACTTTATCTTGAGACACACAGAAACACATTCTTGAAATAAAGTGCTACAACTGGATGATGGATGTTTCAGTCAGAATAATTTAGCAGAAGCTCAACTCTTCTACTCCTTCTTTCTCTTTTTAAAGGGCGTCTTCCCACTGAACGTAAGGTGACAGAATCTCCTGGCAGTCAACAATTGACCAGTGACAGTTTCAAATCAATTTTAAAGAAGATTTTGAAGCTTGAAATTGTAACAATCTTCCGAATGAAACATCCTTAAAAATTATTCAAAACTCAGCTTTGCTGTTACCACCTCACTCAAGGTTCGTTTTTTCCCCAGGAGCTTGTTTGCCCCTAAGGTGAAAAATGCTTCTCAATGCTGCTCCACCCGTTGAGCCAACAGGCGACAATTTTTATTTTATTTTTAATTTACATTTTAAAACATGCCTGCCTATTTGGCAGCGCTGTTTCCACAAATAATTCATTGATTTGTATGAGAGGCTTATTAAAGGTTCATGATGCCTCAGGACTATGATCCTACACACTGATGTAAATTTAGTGCAAAGTGGCTTCAAGGCAAATCCACAATCTGGCCAGAAAAATTCTAGATCTTAAACCCAATAAGAAGATGTGGAATGAGCTCGGAGAGACATTTGCACCAGATGTTCTGAGAATGTAATTGAGCTAAATCAGTAACATCCAAATGGTCCAAAGTTCCTCCTAAACATTCTGCAGGTCTGATCCACAACTTCTGAAAGACATTTTTTGAGGTTAAAGATTTAAGCCTCTGTTTTTAAAATGTGAGTGGTGTCTCCTTTAAAATATTCTGTGTTTTGTGGAGAAAAATGCATCATTTTCAATAAAAGAATTTGGCCGGGATGCAAATATTAAGTGTGTGTGTGTGTCTAACATGTCTGTAAAAGTAAGAGGGCAAACAGGCCAGGGCGTCTGGGGAAAACGTGCTTTTCATTTGACGTTACTGTTGTTACTAGGCCACAGGCAGATCCACTTGGACGCGTTTGACCTACAATATGAAGACAGTAAAAGAAAAAATAAAGCCAGAGAAAGAAAGTAGACGGAGAGCCAAACATAGAAAGCAGGACAGAGTTGGTGAAGAGATGAAGACAGAGAAGAGAAGAAAAAAGAAGCGGAGGGTGGAGATCGAAGGAGTCGGCAAAAACCGAAGGCATGTTGTCCCAGTGTGAAAAGCAGCTTGAAAACAAAGCGAGATGAGGAGAAACCGTGGGGAGTGTTCAAGGCTGAAGCCCAACGACCGTACAGCACAACCACAGATCTGTACTGCAGGCCACGAAGTCTGAGTGTGGACGGAAAAAAGGCAGCGCAGGCAGCCTGGACGCGTTTCCTCTCTGGAGTTTTACTGCTTGTGTGAGGACTTTACAACCTCGGGGATGAATTATGATGGCTGCAATCTGATGAAAATGTTAATGGTCAAAAACAACAGGAAGAACAATTGAGAAAAGCAATCTCTTTAATTGATGCCGCAGTGAGGCTGGCAGATCGGATGGGGTTAAATGCGTCTGAATTTGGAGGCAGACCAAAGCTGTTGTGGCTTGTGGAAAATATATAGGTTTAAGTGGCCGCTGTCTCTGACTTGAGCCATAGAAATGTATTATAATAAATGAGTTCCTCTGAGGGCCAAATCACCCAGGATTATCTGAACGTCAGGGTGGAGATGGGGGACGACGTAGAAGCGTATTTAAATACCAACAAGTCGAGCGGCTGAGTCGCAAGTTGTGGAAACAGTGTGAATAAGAGACAGACAAGTGTTAACACACAGGGCTGCTGCTAAGGTCAGTGAGGCCACACCCACTTCTGCAATAAAGTATAAAAAAGGAGAAGAGAGCTGCAACATTTTTTTGGAAATCCCTAAAATCGTTAAAACATCACATTTTTTCCCATTATAGCTGCAGTAAATTCATTTTACTCAAGAATTAATACAGTAAATGCATGTTCTGCTGTCAGCTAAGACAGGTTTCATTCCATCTGAAGCTCCGTGTCATCTTCGAGCCAAAGGCTCTGAGCCGATGTAAACTTGACTGAGAAAGACTCCCGTAAATGTGAAAGCACCTTTGCACAGGCTCCCTGAGATCTGAATAGCACATTCAGTGGGAGCAGAAATGCTGGTGCAGCTCTGGCTTCTCTCGTCGAGTCCCCGTAGTGTAATGTGAGCCTCGAAAAAGATGATCCCGTAATGTTACTGCCGAGTTCACGCGCCGCTCTGACCTTTTATAATGAGCTTAAATCAAGAAGGCCTTTCCGCACTTCTTACACCACTGACACGTTCCCCTTTTTTCCGTTTTGTTTTCTCGCCTGTGCTTTGCTCTTTTCCCAGCACGGTGGGAGCGAGACAGGAAAGGGGAGGCGAATAAAGAATGAAGGGACGTGAAAGGAAGTCGGGCTGCTGACTGCGCAGATTCTGTCACGGTGGCACCCCAGCCAGCCGCATCCATCACAGCCTGATGCTAATGGCTGTTACAGACCTGCACCCTTTTCTCCATGCCCAAATCTTTCCACCCTTCTCGCCCCTCCGCAAACCCCCGCCCCCTCTTTACCAGCGTGGCAAAGGAGACTTGACACAAAAATGAGTTGAAACTAATGACTCTAATGAATCTCTGCCCCCCTGCCAGTGTCTGCTGTCATTACCACTGCCCCTGCAAGTGGCTCCAAATGGCTCTGTTTTTAGCCTGGCAAACTGCCGCTCCCCTTCACTGAACAAGTACTAGGACGGAACGCTCCTGCAAGAGTCGTCCTGTGGACTTCGTGTTCTCAAAAGCAGTCTGACAAATTTTCTTCGAAACTGATAAACAGCTTCGTCTGTTAAATGGGTGCAACGCTGGGTCTGAGCTGTTTCCAGGCAGGTAGACCATTTTCTACACGTGAAGAGCCAAAGTGTGGTGAAGCACAGCAGAGGCCAGAACTGAGCCGGATGCAGGTCCGGCTCGGACAGACCGTTAGGCATCCTGCTGGGTTTGAGGAGGCTTCAGAAGATGCCTTCAGCGTGTGTTTCATTCAACAGGCAACTGACGTTTGAAACTGTCAATTAACCAGCAGAAGAAAAGCCCAGCGCTAACTCATCCGTGCCACACTTGGCTCTTTGCCGGGTTTTGGTTGCGTTTGGCCACCTCACGCTCAGGTCAGGCTTGGACAGAGCTGCAGCATTTATTTGGTCTTGATTTTTGTTGCTTAATCCACTGTTTTACATTCACAGAGACACAAAGAAATAGTGATTCAGTGTTGCTGTGAATGTTTTTTGCACACGTGGAGGAAGCGAGTGAACATCGCAGGTAAACCCGTACCTTCACGCAGATATTTCTGGGTATATGTGGATTTGTGTGTATATGAGAGCGGGCCTGTTTCCATGAGTGATGGTGTGTGTGCTGAGGATACACAGCCAAGGCTTCAGCTTCCCCTTGGCAGCCTCCTTTCCTATTTGAACATGCCACAGTGATCTTCACCCAAAGACCATAATCCCTGCCAAACCCTCCCAGCACCGTCAGCGCTGGCACCGAGCCAGGGACCCATGATGCCAGTACCGGAACCCCGCTGCGTGGCCCCCACTGTCTGCCAAGGTCAAGTGTACTTAGCGCCACTTCTCAGCTCATCGGGTGGTGAAAGGTGGTTGTAAGAGTGGGAGGAGGAAACAATGCAGGCCTGACAAAAAAGCTGAAACTAAACAACAAAGAATAAAGATGGAGAACAAAAAGCCTAATAACAGAACAAAAAGCCTCAGATTGTAGCCAAGTTGTCTGGTCGGGTTTAGATGTGTGTGGGGAGAAGCACTAAAGTCTAAAAAAGCACCGTTTGCTGCAGCGTATGATTTATCATCCCTGAAAGTCAACAATTATGAGAACGCCATTACCATCACCTTGTATGTTTATTAATAGAGACGAGACAGATCATGAGTGCTGGCATTTTATGGTCTTCAGGTCAGGTCAACTTTTATAACCAATTTATGCAGAAGAAGGGAAATTACAATGTGCTTTCACTTTTTCTTTGACTCCATTTGCTGTGAATGAAGCTAAAGCAAAAGTTCAGCTCCTCTGACTGTTGTCACCTGTAATTTGCTAATTAGTCATTTATTTTGAAAAGGGATCACTTGCTTCCTGCCTTTAACATTTCATTTGTGTTATTGACCATATCATGAATCTTTGAACTGCTCTCCAATAATCAGCGGTGACACTGGGTTTCCTCTCAATCTAAAACATTTCGCCACATCTCACGTGTTTGCACCTCCCTGGATGGTCGTAACCAAACATTTTCCTCTGTTTTGTCATGCAGATATCATTTCTTTTCAGGGCGTGTTGCATTTTAACATGAGCTGGGTCTCAGACTGCCTGTGGCTTTTGTGGGCATCATAAGGCCTCAAACACAGAGCACAGTACTCTGTAGGAATCCATTGTTCCCCCTCTGGTTCACTCTGCCTTTGTCCCTCATTCTGTCCCAGTCAGCACTCCTACAACAGTCATGGCAAAAGACATTATCCCTGATGTAGTAAAAGACGTAAGTCAGTCCACACCACAAATCTACTCAGACAATCAGCAATGAGCATAACCAACTTTCAGCCAAGGCAGAAAAATGTTCCACTCTGCAACGCGGCTTCAGTTTGACCGTTTACAAATCCTTCAGTCCTACATCTTCAAGTGGCAAATTTGACGTTGCATTCAACCATTTTCTTTCTATTTAGGCAAGGCAGCCATGTCGCAAGAAGGCTTTACAATACGATTAGGAACCAAAGGCAAACAGTGGGATGTTTCACTCTGTGATTGATCCTGGAGAGACGTGAAGACCCTCACCTAACACTCAGTGTGGTGGACGTACATTGGATCTGTTGGGAAGAAGAGTAAAAACGGCCAAATCCAGGTGGGAGAAGCTCAGAGACACTTCACCCAAGAAAATCCAGAGCTGTAATTACTGCCAACGGGTCTTAGGTAACCTGAAACCTCTTTCACACAACAACTCTGGACAGTGCTGGGAGAATTCAGCCTCGGACACTGTCTGAAGTGGCGTTTCACACATGTAACACACAGCGGGAGATTTGCGTGTGCGACCAGCTAACACAGAGGAAAATTAGGCTGCGGGAAACAGTCAAGTTATGAAAGCATCATCACCACGTCCATCCGCACACATTTAATCCTCCTGACGATTCAAGACAGAGCAGCGTGCTGCTCAGTCACTGCGTCAGAATTCCAGGGCACGTCTGAAAGGGGCTCAAGTGATATTTCAGTTTAAATGCATTTAGTTAAATTAAAATACTGTTATTATAATCGGCTCTCACTTTGTCTCTGTGAGTTATGGTGATGGCAAGGCAAAAAAATCAGTTCCATCAGTCATCGCTACATATGTTCTATTTATCATTTACACATGCTGCCTTTATTTTGCACTTTAAAACTTATACTTCCAATTGAAGTTACATTGCATGTGCACGATATTCCATCATAGAACACGTAATTGTTTCAGGTGGAGGTCTACGCAGCAGCCTCTCCGGCCCAGAGCCAGGCCACCGGCGGGAACTCTGGCAGGGTTTGGCTCAGTCACTGTGGCTGTTGGCTGGGATGGTAATGGCAACCTTTGGCTGACCAGATGCTGGTCACAGTGGCGACGGGACACACCTGCTGGATCCAGGAAGCCCCACTGAACCAGACTGACCTGCCCCATCAACAAGAGTTACAGGCGGCGATGGGAAAACAGCTCTGTGCTGCATCTTCTCCAAACCACCTTCAGAAAAACAGTTTATTCGATGGAGCCGTGTGTCTGTCTGATGTGTTTTTGGGACAACGGCCGAGGTCCATGGCACAGACAAATTAGCTAATCCAGGTTGGACACTGGCAAGCACTAAATGTGAGTCAGTGCTTTATTGGATTTCATGATTTAAAGAAGGGTTTAAGCTGTGCCTGTCTCATTCCTGTCTCTTCCACTGTGCTTCAGCAACTTTGGGAACCTCGGGGATTTGTCCAGTAATTGTTTGAGAGCAGTGGGAAGGAATGATGTCACCACCAAAACGAGCTGAAAACAACTCAAACACACATTTAAAATGTCCTTTGATGACTTTGACACTCACCGTCTTCACTGTTTAATTTACCTCTGTATAAAATTTCCCCAGTGACGTTACAGCACAGTATATTAATTTTAAGAAATTAATATAGTATATAATATAATATCCCATGAATCCATCACGATTGTTCTAATAACTTGCCATTGTTGAACTCTCTAAAATGTGTCATAATATAAGTAGATGACAGTGCACCCGCACCCTGGGGTGAACTGAAGGGGTAGAAAAAAGTTGTGTGAAAGAAAAATCACACGTACATAATCAGGATTCACTCTGTGACGCCAGCATCACCAGTCCGCCTGTCAATCATTTACTGTGGCCTGAACACGACGGGACCCAAGTTACCACTTTGCTTGTGCCGTAAATACCACAGGTACTACACATGCCGCCAGTTCCCACAACACGTTACTGTCGGCACCGATGATGTATGAAGGTGTATTTTACAGGAGGACAGTTTCCATTGGACCAGGGGAATTTGCTTCTCTCTGCCCCGGTGTTTGGTGGTGTGTGTGTGTGTGTGTGTGTGTGTGTGTGTGTGTGTGTGATTACACAAAGCACGGTAAGAGTTATTGTACAATCCTCATATGCACAGCAGAGATTCTCAGTCAGCTACACAAGTGCATCATCATGAATGTCAAGAGAAAATGAGCTGTGGCAGATAATGTCTTCATCAAGGTTGGTTGTTTAACTCACACATCCACAGGACTGATTGTCTGTTTGTGTCATTTGCTCAATGGAAGGCGGAAATAAAAGAAAGTGACACGCACACACACACACACACACACACACACACACACACACACACACACACACACACACACACACACACACACACACACACACACACACTGTCTTTGCACTCTTGACGAACAAACTGAGAGCAGGGCCCTTGACTAGACACACTAGACATGAGAAATGACTTCAGTGGAAAAACACTCTTTCATTTGCTCCATTTTATCTGGTGTTTTATGCTTTAAGATGAAAGAGCTGGTGGCTGTCTGTATGAATGACACGCTGTGTTATCTGCCGCCAGAGAGTCGGTATTAATTAGCAAACAACCGCCTAAACATGTTCTGGATCTGAGGGTTAAATCAAAATGCTGACAAAGAGCAGATTAGAGAATTGGCCCAGAAAACTTCAAATCACAGGGTTGAGTTCCACAGTGGGTGTTTCTATAAATACACGCTTCACATTTTTATTGTACAGAAACAGAAAAATATCCGCGGGTGTCTTAGTCCAGGAGAGACGCACAGATTCCAAGATTCCTTGTCATGCCTGGTTTGGCTGTTCTGGAGCATGTCGGGGCCAGGGGCCATTTTGATAAGAGCACACCTGAATGTTAAGAGGATCAGGTGTTCCTTAGCCGTCGTCACTCACCGGACATTATGCCCCCGAGTGGTTTCTATAAATGACGAGTCAAGTGTGTGTGTGTGTGTGTGTGTGTGTGTCAAGACCCAGTGTTCTTACACTAGAAGACAAAGGAACACGGTTTAAATAGTTTTTTGTTCCTCCGGAAAAAGACATTTAAATTCAGACCCACTTAACTTACCTTTCCACAACTGTTCAAGGACATGAACAAACATTCTTGGAACTATTGCATTTATCCAGTAAGTATTTTCTTGCACCATAGAAAAAACTGTTTGTAAAATGACATAGAGTGAGTTGTATTTGTGGCCATTATTTCCTAATCTTGAGTTTGAAACTGCTGTTTTAAGAGCTTTAGCATCTAAATGCTATTGTTCCATATATTTGACTACATAATCTGCAGTCAGCTGTTTTCCTATGGACGAATAATAATTAAACAAGATTTGTCACTTTTTAAATTAACACCCATTTTCAACAAGACACTAAAACTAGCCTGTCAGGTTCCAACCTGGAGAGTTCATTCTTCTTGTCCAACAATGAGCAGAAGACAAAATGTTCTTAAACGTTCTAAAATCATTGGTTAATACATTAAAGAACATCATCCAGCCTCCTTATGTGAATTCTGTGGCCCGTGCGAAGATGCAGGGACAAGTAATCTCGGTGAGCGCCAAGCTTAGTGGACCCGTTGGTAGAGTGGTAGATAATCTTGGTTTAAGGATGAAGGTCGTTTTTCTTCACCTTTGTTGCCCGACTCTTACTGTGTGTGCGTGTCACTGTTTGCACACATGTGCATTCACATCCTCGTCTCCGGCGTCTTCATCTGATGTGACCCGGGTACTGAATGCTTGAATGGATCATTTTCTCCATGAGAGCAGCGATGTTGAATTCGCAGCTATGACAGAGGCGTAGCTCAAGGCTGTTTTTCCATCAGCTCACCTAAGAGGACTTTTTCTCCTGACATCAGGTCACGCACAATTGCTGTTTTTCCACTTCTCTGATGGGTTTCCATCCTCTCACACGGCTTCATGTGCTCTGATTGGATTAAACTTTGAAATGATGTTTTTAACATCAATAAGTCATTACAAGACATTAGTAAAACAGCTATAAACAAAGTGAGTCACCCTTTGGTGGAGTGACAGCCCCTGGCGCTCTCTGGCTTGTCACAATGTATTGTCTCCTCTTAAAAGTCTTTCTTGCCTCTGGTCTTTTATTACTTTATTGTCTACTGTTTATTCATCTCCTTGGTTTTCCGAACAAGCAGACTGACACTTTGTGCTTTTCTATGTTAGAGTGACACATTAGTATGGCTGACACATGCAGGCCTGTAGTTACCATTCAGCCAAATGTGCCACCAAAAAATTGCAGCACCAATTATTGTGTAGATTATGATTTTGCTACAAAGGCAAGTTGACATGGAATTTAACAAATTTTGTTTCCCCAGTAAACTACTTCTCCGTGTTTCAGGAAAATGAAGTGAAAATGAACTTGGCTATTGAGTTGTCATATTATTTTCCATAAAATATTAATTTGAATTCAATGTTTCAACATAAAAAAATATTTTTTATGTCCAGTATCTTTGTTTTGTGAAAAAGTGTAAAAATGTTTCATGTATTTCAACACTGGCTCTGTGCTGCACCACTCGATTCGATAAAAGTCTACAGTGTTTTATTCCTGATCCTCTGAGGTGACAAATTCTTCACTGTCCAAATACTTGTGAACATGAATGCAGATGGGGCCTGCACACGTAACGTCACGTGATGCCTCTGAATTACAGTAAGCACTCTTCAGTGAAACATTGCCAACACTTGCCAAACCCCTGAAATCCACGGTATGAAATATAACGTGTTCATCCTGCTCTACGTGCTTTTGTACTCTGGTCTTTCATAGGCAGCTCGGAGACAAGCTGGTAATCAGGGCAGCACACAGTCAAATGAAGCAGTCCAAGCCGTCGCTCCCTCAGCACAGAACAATTCTGCTGGAGTCTGTTTATATATATATAAATATATGTAGATATACACACACACACATTTATATATGTAAGAGGACAAGAGAGGGGCCTTCGCACCCAGTAAAGATCCTTTAAGAGTCTTTCTTTGTTGCCTGTGGTTTCTTGCTAAGGCAGCTTCATCTCAGCCTTAAACGCTCCTCATTACAACACTGTCTCCTAACAAGTCGCTCTGCCCAGGCCTGCCACTGCCTGGCTGGTTTTAATGGTTTGCTTTTTAACTCTATCCCCATCCTGTAATTGAACAGTGTGTTAAGGACTGCTCCTCTGGAGGCCAGGCTCGTTTAAGAGGCTCCTAAATGAAGAGATTCATCAGCGTTTTACAACAGTGTGTTGGATGGATCAACTAATCAAAGACGTACCAAGTGGTAAAGAGAAAAAACTTTATTCCTGAGGACAGTGGAAGGCAGACGAGGACAGGGGTAGGGCACATTAACTAGGACATAAAAGGTTGAACTTACACATTTAGATCATGAAAATGATATAATTATGTATGTCAGGCAAATTGACCTACTAAAGAATAAGTTTAGAGAAGAAATTGTAAAATATTGTCATTAAGTGATTAATAAAACTGTCCCTCGACTTTACACTGAAAAGAAAACGTTTGGAAACACCCAAACCCTTTGGTGCATGACACAACAGGAAAAGATTTTTTTTTTCATATTTGAGCACAGAACATTGGTCAAATCAAATTTGCTTATGTAAAGTTACCTTCAGGACTAACTGTCTGACAAATCTGTGTTTTTTGATGTGCTTCTAAACTTATCATGTATGTCCCTCCCATAAAATATGTTCATGTCCAGTAAACAAAGAAAATTATTTTATATTCAGATCCTCGTCAGTCTTTGCTTGTCTTTAGAAAGGAAGGTTGTTCTCTATGAGGGCAGATGAGAAATTGAATATTTCATGTAAAGGTGCGGACTATAGTCTCCAGAGACATGCTGAAATCCAATCAGGACAAAAGACAAAGAGTGAAAGGCCACAGTGCACATCTGTTCAAGAAGACAACTATTTAACAGCATCCTCTATGAGAAACTGATATGTGATTGCTCCTGAGTTGGCTGGGTCATAGCCAAAAAAAAAACCTACAATGGATAAGACCAAGCCAAACAGTGACTGGAACAAAGTCTTGTGGACTGATGAGTTTGAGGTGTCAGATGTGGAGCTCGTGAAAAGATGATGGATGTCTGTCGTACACCATCAATGAAGCCGGGCGTTGTCAGTCAGCCTGGACACCACTTCATACTGAAGGGGGGAACCCTGAAGAAATATTAGTTTTGAACTGACTGACACTGGTGTCGCTGGCCTCCTCTCAGCTGGGTGTGTCCTGGCCCGATACAACAATCCCAGAGTGAATTCTGGCTTTATGAAGGTGATAATGTAATTAAACAGTGTTGATTCAACCCTGGGGTATTTTGGATGGATGCAGTTTGTGTTATAGCAGGAGGCGTTTCTATTATTTCATTTGCATTAACATGACCAAAGAGTGGGAACTGAATCCGGCAGCTCTGGGGCCCCTGGGCCATCAGAAACCACCACAGACTGAAAGTGACAACCTTCATCCAGGGAGGATTTTAGTGCAGGACTCTTCTGACTCCATTCATTTTCACAGAGAGTGATGCAAAGAGTATTAACTATGTTTGTATTTCGTCTTTCCATCAACGAGACCTCGAAGACGGTGTGTCACCCATTAAACAAGTGGCCCGTCAAATGAACATGCACATGCACAAAACATGTGCTTCATCACATCATCAGCTCTTCTGCGTCAGCCTTTTGTTTGTGTTGGTTAATTTTCTCTGCTGCTCTTTCCTTTAGTCCGGCTGACTTTGTCTAGTCAGTCAACATCGCCGAGGGAAACGAGTCAGATTGATAACTTTCAATAGCCACAAATGGAATGCAAATGGTTTCTGAAATCATATTAAAGTCCCTGACGGGTGTGAGTGATGCCAAAAAACAAGAACCT
Organism: Channa striata; assembly: GCA_033026295.1. Classification (NCBI taxonomy): domain Eukaryota; kingdom Metazoa; phylum Chordata; class Actinopteri; order Anabantiformes; family Channidae; genus Channa; species Channa striata. The sequence continues at coordinate 27,945,651 of CM065173.1, read as the reverse complement.
GATTCGCCTGTCACTGTGTCACCTTCGGGCCCTTTTCACTTCCCATATTAACTGGGATAGATGTGTATATGAGATGACAGGGAGGTTTGGTGCAGTGGAGAGAAGGAGAAAAAGAACACAACGAGCCAAAAGGCAAAAAGGGAGAAAACGGGAACCAGCGGACGAAGACTGATTGATAACGAAAGCCAGACTGGAGAGAGAGCAAGAGGAGAGACAAGAACGGTTACAGAGGTCTAACATGTCATCTTAACGAGTGAAAGTGGAGCTCGGAAATAAAGGCACCTCTGTTCCCACTCAGGACTGACTTCATTAGCTCATATTCCCCTCCTTACCCTTCGCGGCACGCTAGCCTGGAACCGACAGCTTTTTCCCAAACCACTGCTCCACTCAGAGAGACAAAACCCAGCAGAGCCTGAGATGAAATCAGAGAGGAGGATGGAGGGCAAGGGCAGGGGAGGGGGGGTGGTCTAATTTAGGTCAAGGCTGACAGTACCTCTCGAACACTGAGCTGGAAGTGGAAGGAGGACTTGGAATAAAGTGAAATCGCCGTGTCTGGACTCACTCGTGTTCCTTGAATCACCTTGCAATGAGCCACTGAGGCAGAAGCAAATCACTGTAGCTCAGTGCATTTGACTCACAAATCAAATGAGTGAGGCTTGGTTTGCTCTTTGTGATGTTCCCCCCTTTGATAGAGATGTGGATGCTTTGCTGCCATATTCAGCCCCCGGGCCAAAATCAGACAAGATGAATTCCATCACGGTGCTATTTAAAAAGCCACAGCTCGCTCTGCTGTTTTCACGGAACAACCAAATATAGCAAATGATGATATTTTATAGTTGGATCGGTGGCCTGATGTACAGTTTTGTTGTCGCAAAATCTACTTCAGGGTGAGCGTGAAGCAGCCTGAAATCCTCCGTCCACTGGAGAAAAAGAGACTTCTGTCATTGTTGTCGCTTGTATTAATGGCATGGTTGTGCTGTCATCAGCTCATCTAGGGACTGTGGAAGATGCTAAATCATTTGTTACTGGTTCACTTCCTGTTTTCTCCTGGCCACAGTGTTAAAAGACACTGAACCAGTGAGCAGAAACTCCTTGGCTCTAGCAGCTGTCTGCAACAATTTCCCTACCAGGATCAATAACGTCCATCCTTCCGTTATTTGTAACCACTTATCCTGTTCAGGGTCGCGGGTGGCTGGAGCCTATCCCAGCTGTCACCAGGCGGACCCCACCCTGGACAGCAGGCAGCATTAGACTGGGGACCTCTATCTGTGAGGTGGTAAGAACTCCACCACCAACGTTTTTCAAATCGATATTCAAGACAAGATGTAGAGAGTGATCTGCCCTTTTGCTTTCCTCAAAGATATTTTATGTCTGCTTTTACTCATTATGGTCGAAGGGACCAGACCAGTAGAGTGAGCAGACAGCTGGACCAGCTGACCATAAGCAAAATCTATGCAAATTATTCCACAGATGTACGAGCATGGTGCCAGTCTATGTTTAAAGTGTGTCATTGTTCTGGTGTGTCCTAAACAACACAAAACACTAATCATTTTCTCCTGTTATTGTTATTTTTTTATGCTTTTGTCTTATTGTGTCCGTTTCTTCGTCCCTTCCTCATAAACATACTATCTCAGAAACTTTGATTCACAGAAGAACTGATTAGATTGTGCTGCACCGGATCACTGTGACCTTATCTCTGTCCCACTCTAATGCACATGATATCACAGGAACACCATATTCAATTTCTTCAAATGTGGCACTGGTCCACATAGACAGCAGAATGATCTGCTCATATTTTTGGTGTCAAAGGTCCAGATCTTTGAGAACTTGGATTCGGCCCATGTTTGTGAAAGATTTTTTTGTTAAATCTTAAAGGAGATTTCTCTGGCTTTTCATTAATGGATGACCCAACCAAATATGTATCTGGACAGATGCATGTAAACTGGAACTAGCCTGGATGGTTACGGCCTAGAACCACGACGCGATAGTTTCGGTTTAAATGCGTTTATCTCATCTGTTTATCAGATCTAAATACTTTACCAGATCTTCCTCTCCCCAGCAACAAACGTGCGTTGCCTGGACAGCGTTCTAAGGAGTTCACACGCCAGACGAGATGTAGTGTCTCTCCAGCGAGATGTGGCTCCACCCCAGGGGTTCCTCTAACAGTCTGGGAGAGCTCCAGTGGGAGGTGTCCACGAGGCAGCGGCTCCAAGCTCCCTCTGAATTTCCAATCTTCTTGCCCCACCTCGACGGTTAAGCCTGACCTCAAGGAGGCTAATTTCGGCCGCTTGTATGTGTGATTTTATTCTTTCAGTCATTACCAAGAGCTCATGAGCTTATATGGAGGGTTGTAATGTAGACAAGCAAGACCCTGAGCCCCCCCACATAGCAGCTCCCCCATCAATGTGTGTGAGCAGGGGTGAATAACAAGCAGTGTAAAGCACTTTGAGCACCAACAGGTAGAAAAGTGCAGAGAATTTATCATTTAGTGTGTGTGTGTGTGCTTAAACAGTAATGGCCGTATGTTGGTCCCCTAAATGTAATAAAGTCTGTTATATTTTAAAGGAATTGTGATTGTGGTTCCTGCTGCAGTATAATCTGAAGCCAGTCTTTGCCAAAAATGTTCTTCTGAAAATGAGGTCAGGATAAATGACATATTTGGTCATTAGTCTGGAGTACTTGCTTTCCATTTTCACTGTCATGTCAGTTGCCATAATTTGCCAAAAAAAGTCAAAAGAACACACGTTCTGCCAGTGTGTGTGTGTGTGTGTGTGTGTGTGTGTGTGTGTGTGACCAAATTAGACCAAATTAGAACCGACTTAAAAATTAAAGTGGATGGAGGAGACGCCCACATTCATTTCTCATCTCATTTCCTCCCTTTACCTCCCAAAGCACCAATTATCAGGATCTGAACTGTGTGTGTGCAAATGCTTGTGAGCATTAGCAAATAGATGTGTATTGTTGTTAATTGTGAGTCTGTTTCGAATCATAATGGACAAGGACATGCAGGCTGAAGCGTCATGACCCTCTCAGACACACACTCTTAAATTCCCAGAGGAAAGGAAAAGTTTTAATGTGCCGACCAAGATTCTTTGTCCCCGATCGAGTCCTTTAATATCTGCTGAATCTGATCTGATGCACATATATTAGTAGAGTAAATGCTTAAAAATTTGTATGTTGAAATATATTCTTCACAAATTGTATGTCTGGCCTGTCACAACCTGACTCAAAAGACCAAACATGATATTTCAACGTAATATTAATTTAAGACAACCAAGATGAAATAAAAACCTTTAACCGTTTGTGACGGCAGTAGTGTGGTGAGTTTGTGGATTAGTGCCAAATTATCCACGATAAAGCATAAAACAAACTTCAACCAAACAACAAACCATGTGCCCAGGAAGACAGAGACAAAATGGCCACCAGCTTTTATAGCTGGAGGAGGAGCCAAAACAATTACAACTTCCTCCCAGAAAGAGTCCATGGACTGCCCACACGAGACAGCCCAGACAGGAAGTAGGAAGGCTGTCACAGGACACACCGATTTCCAGGATCGACCTGATCCAAACACTGGAGGTGAGAAACCAGGCCCAACCCAGGGTAGAAATGTTTCCTCTTAGGATGAAGCGGATCACTCAGAACATCTGTGGATTGATTGACAGGGACAAAACAGGAAACAGTTCTAGTCTGCTGTGTTGGTTCTGTTGTTGGGACGTCTTTGCATCCTACTGCAAAGTTGATTCGACACAATTTGTTCTTTGACTAGTTTTTTCAGGATTTTTCTTCGTTGCTATCTGAGCATATTTGAAATTACAGTAATTCATTTTCACATTAGATAAATTGGCATTGGATAGTTTGGATGGATGGATTTCTCTGTGAAGGCAGATACCAAACTAAACTGTAGTACGTCATTAAAATATATGTATAAAAAACTGAGTCATACATCACCTGAAAACTGTAAAGCACAGTGTGTGTGTGTGTGTGTGTGTGTGTGTGTGTGTGTGTGTGTGTGTGTGTGGTGTTTGTCATACATTAACTGCATCATGTGACAATTCTGTCACTTACTTTGAAATATTAACTATCACTTGTGAATTCGGCAGCTTGTCCTCATCACGCGTTCTCCAAAGACACAAAATCAATGCTAATCAAATGCTGAAACACAAAATGAAACATTAGTCTTTTATTAATGTCAATAAGGGCCACATCACACTGCTATTTGGAAAGCGTGTGCATAAAATACTGAGCTATAATAACACTTTTGCATTAAGCCCGCTGATAAATTAACTTACAGGAGCTTTCCGTTATCGCACAGTTTCTGTGTAAACTCTGAATGACCTGTGACAGTCTGCAGGCTCGACAGAAGCCTCGCCTCTGGCGAGCTGCTGGTTTGAAGCATGGGGCCACGTTTTAAAGGCAAAAGGAAGATGGAGCTCAGTTGACTTTGTTAAATCATTGAAAAATGCTTCTGTCTTGCTCACACACACACACACACACACACACACACACACACACACACACACCCTTGTCTCACCCTGGTGATAGTGGTCAGGGTTCAGTGCTCATTTCACACTCATCAAAGTGGCATTTTAGCACCCGGATCTCTCACCCACCCCAGTCTTCTCGATGATGAAACGGTGACTTTACTCACATATTGGCCTTAAAATAAAAAAAAAAAATTAAAAAAAGCAACATGCATTTTTTGAGGGGGATTATTTGAGTTCATGCAAAGAATGAATCTGAAAGAAGATATTAAATTAAAGCACCATTAAACAATATCTCTATATCATTATGCTTTTAATCTTCTGATTGTAATTTCAAACGGCCCGTGGTGCTGCTGATCCCTCTGAGAATCAGCTTTTCACAGACTTTTGCTTTGGTCCAATAGTCCATATAGTTGAGTCCTTCCAGCCATGGATAATAATGTGCCACATGACATATTTCCAAACTTGCTGTGATTATAATTTGTAATCTATTAGAGACTTTTCTTTAAGAAAAGAGTCTGAAACACACACATGCTGAGTCATTCAGCCTGTTCAGAGGGTTGCAGACCTCTGCCCAGAATATTTATCGAAGAGCAGAGGGGCAAAAGACGCCTTTGTGAAAAATGCATTTCAGCCTTGCTAATAGCTAATATTAGCACTGAGACAACGTTCAACCTCTGTTCCTTAACTTCTGCACATACAAGGATTTCCTTGCACGTTACGGTCACTGGTGACTCTGAATTGCCCGTGGGTGTGAGGGTGAGTGTGAACGGTTGTCTGTCTGTGTGCGTCTCGGCCCTGAGACAGACTGGAGACCTGTCCAGGCCCAGTGGCGGCTGTGATGGGCTCCAGCCCCTCATTACTCCAAAGCAGCAAAAGTGATGGATGGATAGACGTGTGTTTTCCGAAGGTGTTATCTGATATTGTTTGCAAATTTAATTTGCAGTTGGTGCTTTTTGTCTTTTTTGAAATGCGATATCTTCTTAATTTGCTTCTAATTAAACCTCGCAGTGGTTAAGAGGGTGTAATCCCATCATGTAATCCCATGTGGAAACCGTCGTCATAATCACTTAAACCAGGCAGCAGTAGTTTGGTTAAAAAAAGGGAAACTCAAGCAAATCGCTGCCGTTACTGTGTAATTACCTAAATGCAGCATTTATTTGATCCTATTAATCAAGCTTATTAAGATCTATGTCCATGTTGTTTTATAACAACAGTCTATTACTACTGCTGCTTCGTCTTCTGTCTCGTCTCCTCCTCCTCTGCTGAGTAAAGCAGCTCCTACTAAGACCAGCCAATTAAAAGCAATGCCTGTTTAATCACTGCAAAATGGCCAACAAAAGGTGTTTAAAAAGTGCTGCTCACACAGAATCCAGTCAATTAGAGGACAACCTTCCTGGGAGAACTCGCTTTCTATTTTAGATTAATGCATCAAGTCCCAGCACACATGTCAGTCCACACACAAACACACACGCACTCACCAAGTGCTGATGCGGGACTTTAGTGGTTCATTTAAAGCATCGCGAAGGAGTCAAAGGTCCAGGCGTCATTTTCATTATGAAACACACACACACACACCAGCGTCTGTGGCAGCCGGGAGACACAAACATACAGCCAGCCATGCAGAATTAACAGTATGCACATAATTAACTGAAGTTTGGCTCCACGCTAATCTGCCGCACACTCCCCATCATGCCAATGAGGCTGAGCTCCGTACTTCGCTCGTGCTTTTATCGGTCTGAAACACACACGTCGATGCTTTATCTCCAGCCCACTCTTCTCCTTCACTTGCCTCTGTCTATCTTCCCTCCTTCTCCCCTCTGCTGTTTGTTGTCTTTCTTTTTTCCCTTTCTTTCGCACACACTATACCAGCCGCTTTGCATCCTCCAGATAACGACACGAAATTCAATTTCTCGCCGAGTTGCCTCCCTAATGGCTGAATGGGGGGAGTGTGAGGCACTGATGTTCCTGTACCGAGAGTCACCTCTCTACAGCTGTTCCCATCTCAAAGTTCATGCTGAGGCCCAGAAATGAGATAGCGGTGAGCCGGCGGTTTTCTTAGACCTGGTCCAATAGTGTACAGTGATACAGGAAGCGCTCAGCTTCACGTCGCGTCGCCACACCAGTGTCTTGCAGAGGCTGTGATGTTCGTAGTGGTACTCCACAGCATTACAGCATTTCGTGTCACGGGGTCAGAAGAAAACCTCTCAGATGGATGTGAAGGTCTGTGAAGGGACGTTTGGAATCCTGGATTCGATACTGTGCCGCCAAGTTTCCAGCTAGTGGAGCCAAAATCTACAGATGTGAGAGAAGGGGGCAGATGGGCTGGTTCAAACATACTGCCAGAGCAACCGAAGAGCTGTGTAGATGTTTTAATTCAAACTAAAGCGCAGAACCCAGAACTCAGCTGGCAGGAAGTCATCACAGTTCAAAGTCATAGTTTTTATCATTTTGAAATCGTAAAACTATAAATCTTTGTGTGGACATGCTTGTCCAACAATATCTCAGCAGATTAAACCCTGTTCCATCACTGCTGTCTCCATGACAGCGGTAGGAGAAGGACCAGAAAACCTACAAAACTCCAAAACTCCAAAACTCCAAAACTCCAAACCTCCTCCCCTTCCTCTTAAATGTATTCACCTGACACAGACCGTCAATGACTTAAACAGTTTGTGTTTTTATACGGATGTATTAACCTTGGCAGGAATCTTTTTAGGGTCTGTGTCCCTGGTAAGAACTACAAATGTCCTTTGAGTTGTGTCATTTTGTCCTTTTAATTTAATTAATTACAATTGTAAATTTTTTTAAACATTTATTTGTAATTTTTCACTACTTTTATATGTCAGTGAATAAGTGTTAATATTTCTTGTTCAGATTTCTTTCCTGAAAAAATACTAAGTGTAACTGAGTGTTCTTCGGCAGGACACTGATGCCCCACCTTGCTCCCAGTGGGCCATGCAACTGTGAAGCCAAAGTGCTTTGTCTGGTAAGATGGAAGGTCCAACGACAATGTGGTAAAAGGTTGAACTCTGACAAAAAAAAGCAGAAGGACGTGGTGCCTTCACAATTAATAAAGTTGGACCGTTGATACAGTCTGTTCCAATTCACTGTCTTTGAACTAACATCCAACGAACGGTTGCTATTCTCGAATCAAGTGACGATGTACAGGATGTGCAGGTGCTGCAGCTGCCGGTGATGCCAGTGCTGAATATAAAAGCTACATAATATGATACATACAACGCAAATGAACAATTTATTTATTTTTTTTGATCAAGTGTCATTTTTAAGTCTTTTTCTTTTTACCAAAACTTTGATTTATTCAAAGGCAAAATAAAGTCTGTCCGAGAAGAGTAAGTGATTTCCAATAGCACATCGAGGTCACTGGTGTTTAATTTAAACACCTTTAGGAATATGGAAAATCCATGATATGCATAATCACCTTTTAAGGTCTGTTGCCGAGGGCCCAACGCTGCCCATTGATCACGGTGGCTGGCGTCCTCTAAGAAAACAGACATGTCCAATAGGCAGAAGGACGACGACAAGAGATGGCCGAGCAGATTAACACTGGGAGGCTGATGAATGGGCTCCTTCCATCGCTGATTCATTTGATCAATTAATATCATCAATTACCAGCAACAGCTTTGTCAGCAGAGAGAGAGGAAATCACAACACAGAGGGAGTATCACATCATCACTAATTATCTACAGGCAGAGTTTTGATTTATGAATGTTGATTAATAGGATATTTGATAAGCTACAGCCACTAATTACCAACAGGCCAGAAATAAAAAAAACTACAGTGATCAGTGGACTGTGAGGATTTTCTTTTTTTTTTCAGTCTGCAATAAATAAAAGTCATTTGGCCAATGTCCGCAGCACAGTATTAGCATAACAGATAATAGATAGAAGCTACATAGATAAAGCAGCACTGAACCAAACGTCTCGCGGTCTCATCCGTCTTCTGCACCTGAGGCTGTTTCACATGTGTGTAGAGGGTAAAAGAAATGAACCAATGCTTCAGATTGAGCGTCGATGGAAGAACAGACCCCCCAAGCACACACACACACACACACACACACACACACACACCATATCAGTAACGTACAGTAACCATCTGTCCACCTGTCCATCTGTGCAGTCTGCAGGACAGGAAGGACAGACGGCATCCATGACAGCATAGTGTTAATGATCACGTCTGACGGGGTCTATTCATCATTCAGCTGCCCCCGCTAACGCCAACGTCCTCTTTACCAACTTAGATCGGTGGGTTTAGTCAACAGACTAAAGACTAATGCATATGAAAAATTACATCTCGTTCCGTGTTATTGACTGAAAGATTCTTAATCCAATTCCAACATGTAGCATCTGAGCCAAGAAACATGGTTTGAACATATCAGAAAACTCTTTTATTCTTCTCCATAAAGTTACACCATTATTATTATTTTTTTTAGAATGGATTCAATGACAGCCAATGTGCAAAGGGTCATCCATCAACCCGGTTCCAGCAGCCAGCTTTCTTTGAACTCCTTCCAGTCTTGCAGTTATTAGCAGAAAAAAAAATTGGTACAAACCCCAATGTCAGAAAATGTTCTAAAAGGCAATAAAACAACCGAAATCTATGATTTGTTAAATTGCACAAAGCATTATTTAATTTTCACAGTAAGTTGAAGCATCTTTCTGTCCATCTGACACGAGCTCAGGCCAAGTGAACTTCTGGCATTTCTTCGCAGAGCTGATGTATGACTTCCTGCTTGTGTAACAGAGTTTCAGGTTGCGTTCTTGGATGCAGATCTGTGCCGTGTTTAGTCGCAATGTGTTTCTGCTGAGCCCCAGTGGTCATATTTATCACAGAAACATGACGGTTTCTCATGCAATGCTGGCTGAGGGCTAAAGGTCACATATATCCAACAGTCATTTCTGCCCTTTGTCTTTAAGTGCTGAGTTTTCCTCTGACGTTTTTCACAATATTACACACTGCAGACAGTGGAAGACCATTTTTTCCAAGGTTGAAAAATATGGTTTTTCCTATTTTTCTTTCTTTCACTGACTCTGCTGTTCCTTTCCTTCTGGTACAAAGTGATGAGCCTGTGGTGGATGCTCCATTTACAGCTAATCTCGTTACCTTCACCTGTCAATAAATTACCTGCACATTTTGGAATCATCCAGAAAATGACTTTTCCTTTATCTGAACTTCTTTGCGCGTGTTACAGTATCAACCTTAAAATGTGCTGGCAAATATAAAACACAATGAAGTTGGTGAGTGAAATTACAGAAAATCTGTTTTTGTACAGAGACACTGGAAGCATGTAGAAATAAGAATAAAAAAGACCCGAGAGGTTTAATTAATGTTGAGCGAGGCACCTGTGATTAATTTGGGAAAAAGGAAAAAAGGCAAGAGCGTGATCCCCCAGAGCCCGAACTTGAGTTCTATATGAAAGCGTTTACTTTGCCCTTGCAAGCCAATCACCACTGACTTTGCTGTTTTCATTGCTGTCGTGGTCCCTACAAGTCCAAACCTTTTTTGTGTCTCAGAGCAAGTGCCTTCTTATTGTTATAAAGCTAATATCTCAGGCACATCATAAAAGATAACTTGAAATCTTGGGTAAACATTCAAGTATGAACTAAGGTCAAAAGTCAAGGTCACAAAGTCACAAAGTCCTTTTGGTTTTTGTGAAGGAATGTCTTGAGGGACTTTCTTCAATTTTGACACACGCATTTATGTTGATTCAAAGACGCTTTGATGTTCAGAAGTCACAGGCACTGTGAACGTACATCCTGCCCATTCTTAGAAATGCAACAGTTACAGAATTTCTCGAAATTTGGCACCAGCGTCTACCAGGTGAACTAATGTTGGTGGCCAATAATCAAAGGTCAGTGTCACTGTACATTCATGCTGTTCTCATCAATGCTGCTTCCCAGAATTCAATTACATCTGGCATAAATATTTACTTCTTCTCATGGATCAACTGATCAGAACATAAGTCTGCAGAGACTTGCATGAGGACTGCAGGTGGACTGCTGTCCTGAGGCACACGTCCCCATTACGCTCTAGTTTTCATTTTGCTTTTGTCTAAATCAGCTTCATTGGGGCTAATATAGACTTACAAACAGCTGCTGAGCAGGAAAGGTCCTTGAAATACCACACTTACTATACTGTGATATGAAATATAGTATAACCAAGACAGCAGTTCCCTTGGGCTTCACTTTTAGAGCCCCATTTTCGTATGTATGTGAAAGTACAACATGTGAAGTATTGCAGTCGTTTGTGCGTCAATTATACAGCCTGAGGAAGAACAGGAGTGTGTATGTGGGGTCCCAGGCTCTGGCAATAGGAGAAACAACACCGGTGAGCCAGGGAGCACCGAGCCATTAAATGGCTGTGACGGCTCACTGAGCTGCTGCCAAAACAAACCACACTGAAAATGACCAGAATGCATCTGGGGGCGAAGAGGTGCAATGAAGAGAGAGAGTGAGGACAGGGTTTTAGGTGGCTGGGGCAACGGGGGCTTGTAACAACGGGAAAAAATGACACTCGGTGCTGGCCAGAGGCCAGAAAGCACAGACAAGGACAGAGAGCCAAACAGGGCTAAAGACGACACGATGGGTGTGATCGGAGGTGGGGTGTGGTATCTCAAGTGTCCTCTCACACACAGGCACAGTGGGAAAACCGGTGCATAAAAATCCGCTTCTAGCAGAAAAAAGGGAATGCAATCTTTCAAATACTGGATTAAAAACATGGCAGTGTCCACTGTAGACATTTTGGGTCCAATGTGCTGTGGCTGGCAGCCAAGGGGAGCATGACTGCAACTTGTTAGGAGACTATGGAGGGAGCCAAAACACTGCCTGTGTTTGCCCGGACTAATATGGGAGAGGGTTAGCAGCCAGGGAGGGTTCATTAACGCGGTCATCACTGTGCCTCCATCTGAGCTAACAGAGCTGGAAGCCGAGGCAGAGCCAAGAGACACTTCTAATGTTACACAGTGAAACCCAGCCAGCGTTACTGCAGCTGCATCCACAAGTACAGGACCGCAAAGGGGACAGGCCGGCGTGACTCACTGCCGGGGTCGGATCCAAGCAGCTCTACCGGTCAAAAGGGGCAATTAGACTCGGTGGTTAAGGGGCATGTCCTGTAAATTAAACCGTATATTTGGCCCTTCCTGCACCACGACTCGCATGTAGTGCAGTTGGCCCGGAGCTGGTGCTAAGATATTTTCCCGGACACTTGAGTTCAATTCCTCCGTGAAACAAGTTTCTGTTGCATTTTTCTTTAACGCCTACACGCAGCCCATGTGGCTCCATAGCTAAGCTCAACCAAACCATGATGTTTGCTCGGCGTTCTTCACTGCGTCTTCTCCTCGCCCCAGCACTGGGGCTCCATGGTGCAGATTCAACATCCACCTTCCGGCCTGGGGCAATCTTTGCAAAAACTTTTCTGCCGAGTATGAGAGAGTGGAAAGTAAACAATGTGCAATGTCAACTTTGTAGAATTTACTGAGAAAATGGAGGATGTACAGAGGAAAATCACCTACGTATGTTGGTAAAAATCTCTGTGAGTTATCAGTTATCTCTGCTGTGGACAAACGACAGTATTAGAACGTTCTAAACTCTCTCACCTGCTGAACACGGCGGAAACGTATCGTGGCTGTGGTCTAATTCAAACGGGGCACACGTCTTTATTACCAGTCGACTTTAGCTCTCCTGTAAATTCATTAGCACCTCTGTTCCAGTGACACTGAATCAGATTAAGGTTTATATTTAGTCACTTGGCAGATGTTTTTAGTGGATGGCCTGCTTTACCTCCTGAGGCACAGTCACCCAATATATGTTCATAAGAAGCTTATTAGATTAATCGTAAACTGCAATCATTAGAATGAAACACCTGTGCTCTAATGCAATGTAATTACTGTAATTCTGTTAGTCCCATTTTGCTTTTGCTCTGTTGCTAATATTTAGCTGAAATGGAACCCAGTCATCTTTATTCAATTATGCTTTGGATTTGGATACAAACCGTGTACTTCCTATGCTCTCATTACGTTCACACTCCTTCAGAGTGACATGTAGCACCTTGTCTGGCGTGTTCCCATCCATCAGGCCTTTAACAGTTTTCTCCGCGAGCTGCCGTCTGTCTGCAGGATCTCGGTGTGCTCTGCAGCCGGATGTGTGTGCTTGAGTTTTTGTCAGTTTTTATAGCTGGTGAAGTGGACCAGAGGCATTTTTATATGGGCCACGTCAGGAGACACGTTGTGTAATTGGGTGTTGGATTAAAAAAACTCTTTTTTTGCGATCACATTTTGATTAATTCAATATTAATAATACAATATTGTTCATCCTACATACAGTGTTTACTAGCAGGATCCAAACACCTCTGTCTCTTAATATGTACATTTCAAAACAACAAAAACACATTCACACAACTTTTTTATTGCGGCTGCATGTTTTCTATTAATCTAATGAGCATCTGTTTTTCATTTATCTAAACAGCAGAAAATCAATGAAATGTTGCTACTGCTCATTGTTTTTTGTCCGTTTGCCACCAAAATATCCAAGCATGAACTGACTGTCAGGGGACCCGTGGACAGAAACGTAAAGTTTCACGTCCGAGCATTATACATATAGATTTAAAAGTTTGAGGTGTACGACACAGCTCGGACCACAGTATATGTGTCAGTCAAGCGATACTGCACAAACATCGGTTCCTCAGTCCAGGTTGTCCCGGAAATACAAACGAACGAGGTTTGTTCACATGTGTGGACGTAGCTGGCGTCATCAGTCAATCCACCGTTCAGCAGTTTGAGGTCTACGTGTTGAACGGACTTTTTCTGCCTGTCTACTTGTGCTCACAGTACCCAGGGTGTGACCTGCACAGATCTGAAGCCAAAGGGGGACGTGTTCCTGCAGCTGCCTCGCTGCACAGCCCACGGTCACAAGTCGCGTCCCCGCTGGTGATCGAAGCGAACACCAGCGTGCGAGTTTTCCAACACACCCTGTCTCACAGGCCAAGCGGAGCTTCCTGTAGCGCTGACTGGACACCGCACCACCGAGCTGTTGGAGCGGGGACTACTGAACAGGCAGCGAGCGGAGGGGACGGGGCCCGAGCCAAACCAGCAGAGCTAATGCAGCTTGTTGTGGTGGAAGAAAAGCCAAAGGGCCATGTCACGGCTAACTGGAGTGTGTGTCTGTGCCTCGTATCGTGTGTGTTCTCACACGCACAAAACCACCACGGCGAAGGCTGGTTCGCAGTCTGTGTGTCCATACGGCGGGGAGAGAGAAACAGACAGTGGCCCTCCACCAACCGTCACACACCCCACATCCAAGCTGTCCGTCCTCCCCAGCCAAGAGAGGAGAGAAGACAACAAAGGAGGTGGGCTGGCGTTCGTTTGAGTGCACAGAATAGTCAGAACAAACCTGAGCACGTTGAACGAAACTCAGGGCGACAAATGAGCCACATGTGACCAGTTCTGACATGGCGACGTGTTTCATTGGGCCCGTGACTTATTTTCAAAAAAAGATGTTGCACAAGGAGACAGACTGGGACTAAAGCATGAAGATGCAGATAAACACGGTGGACAATCGGGCAAAACATTCATTCCTGTCGAGTTAATACATTTTGTCGATTTCTGGATTATTTAAATGCATATTGTCAAAACCCCACTGTCTAATTTCAAACCAGGAAATAGATTTTTTTGCTTTTTCAATTTAAATTCAAGATTCATTTCTCACTACCAAACCAGAGCTGCGAGAGTCTGGGAACAACCAGGAAAACGTCATGTAACAAACTGGATGATGTTCTCCAAGATCAGTCAAGACAATAAAAAGATTTCATAGATGCTCAGTACCAGCATATTTTCCATTTACATAAAATAACTTCATATTGTCATTTTGCTAATTGAAAACAATTACACATAATGCAAATAGATGGTTTACAAAGTGTATTTGTGTTTGTAGTAGTTATTAGAAAACTATTTTGCCTGAGGGGTCATCATACTGTCAAATATTGAGTTATAATTCATACTAATATTGGTTTTATAGCATCAGCGGCTAGAAACATATAATACGACCTAAGGGAGAAATTCACCTCTTGTTCACATTTGGTAGAATCTCACCACCAGGCTAAATTGTCGGAGACACTGAGCTCTCCGTACATGGTTGAGTGCCACAGGTCTGACAAAGAAAGTGCAAAAGCCACTCGATACCAACGAATAATAAGTGGAAAATGACACTTATTAAAGGAGTTAGATACTAACTTCCCATAATAACTTTCCTTTTCAAGATCTGAGCCAGCTCAGTGTGACTTTTGAGAAGGAGTGTGGATTGTGCAAATAACTGGCTGTGGCTTCAGCATTTCATGTCACACATCAAAGGATTGTTTTAATGTGAGCCGCATGGAGTACGCCCTGAATTCTACCTTACTAAATAATATCTGTTATTACTGATGCTGCTTGGAGCATGTTGTTATCTCCCTGTTATCTTGTCTTTTACAAAGTCACCACATGTCAGCTGATGGTTCTTTGTCTCTTAAACTTTAGAGAAGCATCGTTGACCTTTTACACATGTTCCCATTAATTTTAAATGAACGGTGCTGCATATTCAACCTGCACAGGTTATGTAGATTAATATTTGGCCACACAGTAATGTGCTTGAAACTCCATTTTGTGTCAGGGATTCACCTTATTTTTAATGTTTATATGTTTTATCCTCAGCAGCTTTAGCCTGACAACACAAGACAGAACAGAACCACAGTAACCAGGTGTGCGATGGAGTCAGTGTTCCTGGATTTATTAATTTTTGGCCTTTGGCATTTATTAAACATGTGTCTGTGAGTGTCAAAGGGTAACGGACAATCCGCACTGTGTATTAAAGGTGTGACACATGATAAAAAGAGTAAATAAAAATAGATTCATGGCGCAACTTCAAACAGATTCAAATATTTTACTGTGTATGTAGATTATTTCATGATGTGATTCTAGAGTCTGTCAGTTTGCAGGGAGAGAGGAGGGGAGTGTGAAGTGATGGAGGGTGAGTGAGGAAAAATGGATAGAGGCAAAATAACAGAGAACCCCCCACACACACACACACACACACACACACACACACACACACACACAGAGCAACGCAGCAGCGAGTCCTCGTCATTCACTGGCACTCAGCGTCAGGCAGTTCCCATGTAGTGACAAGATGTCAGCCTCCTCCATGCACACACAATGGCGGGTGGAGATAATAACCTTCCTCTGTCCCGCTCTCTCTCACCAAAGCATCAATTGAGGTGCGTGTGTGTGTGTGTGTGTGTTCGTGTGTGTGTGTGTGTGTTTATAATGTTCACTCACCTGTGTGTGTGTGTGTGTGTGTGTGTGTGTGTGTGTGTGTGTGTGTTGGGTCACCTCAGGCTCACTCAGCCTGCAGATGGAGCAGCAGTGTCCCTGCAGCAGAAGCCCCAGGTCCAGATTGGTCTCTGTGGAGCAGCAGAACCATGGGGTGCCCCTGCACCCCACGCTCACACACCACTGAGTGCAGACCGGCCTTTTGTCTCACTTCTCACTTATATAAGCTCTGCAACCTCATTACTAATCTATAGGCTCCCGCCGCTAACTTCATCGAGGAGATTTTCCAATGTCTTCCTCTAACATTATTACACAGGTGGTGATTAAAGCACATGCAGACCCAAAAGATGTACTTGCCCAGTTTAATACTTGAAATTGATCCGATCTTTCAAGGTGCAGATTCCTCCGTCTCATTATACGTTCTCAACACACACACCTCTTAACCCAGACCAACACAATCTCACTTTGTCTTCCCCTGTTTGCCAAAGATGACGAGCGCAGTGATGGAACAATTACACAGACCTTTTTCTTAAATATCAATCAATATCCTTTGTTGCCAAGACATGTAAGGGCTGTGAAATCTGTGAGAGACAAATCCACCGAGAGGTCTCACCAATTCTGAAGTTTCCCTCTGCAGAAATTAGTGTCTTTTAGCCAAAGTCCTCGAGTGCTAACGCTCATATAGGTCATTTATTCCCTGTGGAGGGAGGCAGCCATCTCTTGAAATAGCACCCGGCACCAAAACGGCACATAGCGTCTCACGATGCCACCGAATCGGTGGCTGGTGTAAAAGTCTTTTTCAAAAATGTTGGATTACAAATGTGCAAACATGGAGGTTTGGTTGAGTTCAGCCACAAAAACACAAAATGTGAAGGCATCCGTGTGTCAGGGCTAATTGTCTGTACCTTTTATTTCTGCACACGCACATTTTCATGGGCTTTTTCTTTCCCTGCCTCCTCTGTCAGTTTGTCGGCACATTTCCTTCACCATCTGTCAGCTCGTGTTAAACTGGCAGCAGCACTATTTGTGCGTGTGCACAGGACGTGTGCAGCTCTGATCAACCAGGAACTAAACCTACACGCTCACACTTTGCTCCACAAAGCTTCACCTGGTTTTAACCCGCAGCAGGTAGCTCGAAAGCCAAAGCATTGCTCATTATGGAGGACGGATTTTGCATGATGTTGTGTTTTATTATTTGCAGTAATTTTACTATTACTATCATCGCTATTGTCGGGATTGGAGTAAATAGCTCAGTGAAAACCGTTAATGTTCATTTTTCTTCATTGATTTGATTATGAATACTTTATTGTCCTTAGTAACAATGTTGAACTAAATATTGTTCACGATAAAGAATTGTGAACCAAGAATTTCAGGTGTTTTATAAAATTGAATTAAAATGTTTTTATTACACAACATTGAACTTGAACGTGAAACATACAGATTCCTCAGATTCGTAACTGGTTGACTTTTAGGATATGTGCTAAGACAATAAACCTTTTTAATTTCCCCCAACTGGAAACTTGAAGACCATAAGACTATTCACCACTGCAGGAATTACTTTCAAGTAAAAAAAAACGTATTTACGAAGACGTGGAAACATACGGCACTTATAGGACCTGTCACCCTGTTCCCTGTCTAATTTAGTTTTTGCAATCTGTTCTTGTTCACTAATGTCTTCTTCATGCTAAATATGAGTATGAGTGTTTACACTAACTCACCAGCTTCCTGCCTGGGTCCCTGCGGTGCTCACACGCTACCATTGGTCGCCTTCCATGCCGCTGCAGCTGATTATCTGGTTCACCGAGGACAAAGCAAGGACAAGCAAACATACGGCAACTTTCAATCTCCGAGTCTGGGGGAATCTGGCTCCCTGCCACTGTGCCGATTTTGAAGTTGTTTCCCCACCCTCATCCTCCGAAGATCTACTTTTAATGCTTCCTGTCATCACTGCTGCCTTTGATGCGCCACTGATGAGGAAATTCAAAGAGACGCTGGCTGCAAGCGACAAAACCTTGAGAAGATTCCAAAAAGAGATCATAAAACATTGTTCACCTTGCAAAACATTCATGTTGTCTTTATGAGGTTTTTTAAGTGAGACAAGCTTGTCATCAACACTTGGTGCATCTAAGAGTCAAGAGTGAAAGAGCTGAGAAGTCATGGAAACGGAACGGTGTTTATAATTCTTACAACTGTTTTCAAGGAACGACTTTACTGCAAACACAAAACAGTGAAAGTGTCTCATTTTATTTGTCAAAATGCAGTTTATTAAAATGATGGGAGGGCTGTGAGGCCCGTCACTTTCTGTTTAACCGCTGTAGTCCGACTTTTTATTTCACTCCTTTACACCGTGTTAGGCATTTTGTTTCGAAGTGGCAGGTCAAAGCAGGATGGAAAGATTAGAGTCGAACTATAAATGAAAATATAGGGGAGTCGGGATTCGGTGTGTCGCAGAGGCCAAACACCTACTCGTTGCCTGAGGCCTTAAATCTTTTCCCTCATAGACTTGAGTAACACTGTTTACCGGAGACGTCCATCTGCCACATCGCTGCCTTGTAAAACTCATGTGCTGTACAACGGGTTTCAAATTAAATTCTATTGTCGCAGGAGAAAACACGTTGTGGGCTCTGTACATCGCTGCTTCTGTGTAAAATGAACGAGGGTCAAACCATTAGAAGCACCTCGTCTCATAATACAGTCCAGTTCATCTCCACTACCCACTGTGACCTAAACACAGACTAGAATGATCAACTTAAAAACTGAGAAATTATAACACTGTAAAAGTGGAATGCATCTATTGCATTAGATGTGTCTGTGCTGTATCTCAGAGCGAGTGTACATTTCATCCTGAAACAGGAAACCACCAGGGAGCAAACAGTTACTGTCTTGCACAAAGACGCACTTGTGGACCGGCTGGGATTCGAACCGTCAAGTTGGAGAGATCGTGATGGTCAGAAATGCCTGAGCTCTTTGAATTTGGATGCCAGTTTGGAGAGATTATTGGCAGCCAAAGCACTTTGCACTGCTCCGCGTTTACCCGTTCTCGCAGCGAAGGGGAGCTGCTACAAAACTCCCCTCCAATCACAGACAGTTACCAAGTTGGACTTCAGTGTGTTGCTCAAGGACACTTCAATACAGTATGTGACCTTTTATGTCTTTATTGAACCCACGTGTTGGACATGCATATACATGAGTGATGGCAGCAGCGTCTGGATGAGGGGAGACTGAAGCACGAACACCAGACCTACATTTCCAGGTCTTCTCGCTGCTCTCAGTCAAATGCACCGATGCGCACAAATACTTCTACACATCCACAAGCTCCGTGTTTCCATCGCATGTGTAATTGAAATGCTCAGTGTGGACTGGAGGCGTGTCTGCAGATTTTTTATGCTTATTAATAAAGTGCCAAAGATGCTGCTGTAGGAAATATTAAAATGATGTGCCCTGCACTGCTGACTGTGTCTCCGTTGGTAGAGCAGACGTCCGTGAACCACAGGTAAGTGGTTTGATTCCCAGTCCTCCTGGTCCATGGGCAACACACTGGACCCCAAAGTTGTTGTACCTAGTGGCCTTGGATAAAAGAGTCCTAAAGCGGCTCTGCACATACAGGAAGTCTATGAGCCTTTATTACATTTGCGACATCTCGACATTTGAAGTAACACGAGAGAGTCTAAATTCGACTTAATGCATTTAGTGTAAAAAGTCTAGACAGACAGTGGGTTACAGTGGTGCCAGCAAACCAATACAGCTGTAGTGTGGCAAAGATTTGAACAGGATTAGTGTAAAAATGAAATGTGTCCATACATTGATTTGGTTTCTTCCTGCTGCGTGTGTGTGTGTGTGTGTGTGTGTCTTTTTGTGGTTGTGTCACGCTGAACTGCAGCGAGCCCTGTTCAGCCAGCACAGACGTCTCTCTATCTCACCGTCTTTTCTCTTTTTACAGCCACTCTGTGATATTTGTCACCATAAATCATATTCATGGAGCTCACCGGGATGTCAGATCATCAGAACCACCACTGTGCCTGGCATGTAATTCAGATGTCATGCAGAAGGCTTAAAGTTATGACCTGCCACATTTTCTGATAAATACATTTGTGTTATGTTTCTGCTCCTTGTTACTGATTGCTATGACACAGGGGTGCTTTGACCTGCGTCCACCACATGAAAGCTTTGACATTTGTTGCTCTGAGCACTGAGTGAGCGCTACTCAGTATGGGCTGTACTTAGATTGTCTCTCGGTACACAACAGCATTCAGTTTTCTGTGCACTAAGACTGACATTAAAGGCCTGAACAGTTCATAAAACTCTCCTGTTGGTTTATCACACAGTCCGTTTGTCACAGACTTGGACATTTACACCTTAGAATAAGACCAGCAGTCTCTCAGCAGGACAGACTGGCATGTAATGAAGTGGGGAATGAAATGATGAGGAAGGTTGTGGTCGTCAGGATGGAAGTGGACTTTTCAGGGATTGGCATAGTACCGATCTGTCTACAGATGAACAGAGTCCTTTCTAATGGTTATTGGGTGTTTGTCATCTTTGTTTAAAACGCCTGCATAGTTACATCACACCAGCAGTCCTCTTCATTGGTTCTTCTCCTCACTGTTAGTGGGGGATGTGTTCTTGTAGCAGGACTTGATAAAGTTCCAGAAGATGAAGTTTCAAGCCAAGGGTTCCTTGTGGAACATCTGCAGCAGGTATGGCTAGAGAACTTGGTAAGTGGGTTTATGAGGCAACGGTAGCACCTGATAGGTGACTTCTTGTTCATCCATTCTAGCCTGGTAAAGGTTCTGGCTGTGCAGGTTGTAATGTTTGACTTTCCAGCTTTGGTCATCCGAGATCAGCAGATCCCATTAACTGGCAGCAGGGTGGTACAAGCAGGTGGTAAGCTGTTGGTGGTGGTGTTAGAGTCATGTGGCGCTCTGGATGAGGCACTGACACCAGTATGACTGGGGAGGTGAATTCCTGTAGTAGCCGCGTCCAAAGGTTGAGGCATGCAATGGGTCTTAAGTTTTAAAAACCCACATTAATGCAGGATGATTTGAAAAAGAAGATCTTGCCTCCATGTAGCCCACAAAACAGCTAAACCTTTTTTGCACTGCTGAAAAATTCCATTCTGCTTTCACCCTCATCCCAGTGAGCTGGCTGAGGATGCCCCTGGATGTGTGGTTACAACAAGCATGTTTTTCTGACAATCCTGATTCCCCCTAAATTTGGCAACATTGTGTTTTCGTATGTTCTGAGAACTGCTTTCAAGACAGTAGGTACTGAGAAACCCTTTACTGCTTTGGAGTAAGTATCCTGGAAAGTCCTGGAGATCTTTGAAGGGCTGTGCCCAGATGCTGAGAAGGTGGCAATTTTGTTTAGGTAGTCAAAGCAGTGGTTGTCACCTCTCCAGGGGTCATTTCGACGAGCCTTTGAAAGATGGCTGGGGCATCTTTTGGCCAAATGGTGTAACACTAAACTGCTAGAGGACCAAGGGGTAAGTGAAGGCTGATTTATCTCCACTGTTTTTATCCGTCTAATACTGACAGAAGCCACTGTTCAGGTCAACAAATCTACAGTTTATGTAACTGAAACAGAATCTCGGCTGCCTGTCTTTTTCTAAGGAGTGAGGACCACACTGAAGTCTTTGCAGGTGGAGGTTTTCAGCCTCACCACAAACCACCATTCTCAAGCTTCTCATCGGTAAGTCAGTTTAGGGCAACATGATACTCAGCCTGTTCTAGAAAGATCAGTGGGTCACAGAAATCATCCACCCTACCAAAACGTGGGAGCCGTAATTTATTTTGACTCTTCCCCATATATGCAAACGCACATTTTTATTATGAATCACAAAGTATCTTTGTAATGAAATGTTCTTTAGTCCCAGTAAATTAACTATAACACGGTAGTTACGCACATTATTGCATTAAAATAGTCTATAATGGAAATTCATATAGTCTGTTGTGAGTGCGCTGCGTACCTTGAAGTGCATTTAAGGTATAATTATCTTGTACTTTAATATGCTACTGAAAAATATCCTTGAAATATCATGTAATTAAAACATTCTCTATTATGTTTTGAAGAGGGCAGCACCGTGTTGGAGCAGTTAGTGCTGCTGCCTCACAGCTACAAAGTTCCCCCCACAGTCTGAAGATGTGCACAAAAGGTTAGTTGGTAGCCGTGTGAATAATAGTCTGTCTGCGTTGTTTCATATTTGTCGCATTTCTGAGAATGTTACAACATTTCTGGAGGACTCACAAACCAGACAAACAAAAAACTGAATCATTACAGGGTGGAGATTAGGAGAACACACAACCCAGACATTCTCTGCCTCTAAAATACTGTTCTGCATATAACCTTACAGGTTTCACGCCGTGGTTTGACTTGTTTTGGAGCAATTACAATCTCACAATCTCAGTGGTGGGTTTATGTGAGTGCGGTGTAGGCAGATGTGACGGTGTCCCACAGAGGAGACGTGATAGTCCCAGACTGTCTCACTTTGGAGAGGTGCTAAAGCAGCTCATCCTATTCTGATCCTGAGCAGAGAAACTGACTTCGAACAGACATACAGGGATTCCTGAGCAGATTTGAACTTTCACAGAATCTCTAATAAGCTAAACAACATGTAAAAGGAGTCCCAGATAGAAAAAGTTGTCAACTCAACATTGAAATGGACAAAACCACATACAATTAAGCACATTCTATTTTGAGATATTTTAATGTTTCACTGTAAGAAGATCTGTACCATCGTTAAATACGCGGACATTTCAACTGGGAGCGGCACTGTTTCAGTCCGAGCCGTGGGAAGATGTCCACACTAATCCAACCCTGTTTTATTTCATATTAACATGTCCACATCTTCCCCACACGTTACTGCGTCTTTGCCATTTTTACACTCACAAAAAATCATCTGGAAGTGGTATTATGGCAGCAAATGATAAAGTGTGTGTGTGTGTGGTGGAGGGTAGAGGGACTGGGGGGCAGTTCTCCTTTAACCATGTTGCTTTTGTTAAACTCTCTTCACGCTCCATGTGGCGCCGGGCACTGAGGTAATTTCACACCTGACCAGCCTTTCGCCGGTCCCGCCAACTGGCGCCGAGCACCCCGGCAGGGGTTGCCATGGAGACAAGGTGGAAGCTACTGCCAGTGTCAGTCCGTTAAGTGACTGTTTAACATGGAGCGGAGGGCGCTGCGTCTCATCTGTTGATGATTTGACTCCCTGGGTTGTTGGAAAATATGTCATTATCACAGGTGTCTGTACAAGTGGCGTGGAGCACCACTATTTTATTATCGTCAGGCTGAGTCACAGAAGGGTCACATGTAAAAGGATTTTTGTACGCGCCGATGACACGACTCACTGCGGAGACATGCCCACACTCGGATCCTCCTGCCACGTATTCGAAGCAGCACAGTAATACGGGCTCCGATTCTTTGTGAATTCTGTTTGATTTGACATGCACGTCCGTGTCTGAAGGCACATTCAGCTGGTACCAGTTTCATCGTCAGATGAAACAAGGAGTGTATAAAAAAGGAATAATGAAAACTGAGCAGGTCCAAAAGTTTGTTGTCTCTGATAAATGCATCAAAAATGTATTTATACTAGTAATCAGTGATGAGTCTTGTTGTACATGAAGTACTTGGTCCTTTTCCACAGCTGACACTGACTTTAGGAATTAGTTCTTCACCAAACGAACTTGGCCAGTAAAACTGATTCTGTCTGGCTTCATACTAACCGACTGTGTCCCTGTGAACTTTGAACCTACATTTCATGAACATGGTGAACTCATTCATGGTATATAGAAGATGAGCACTTTTTTTTAACTACATCGAAATAGTTTTGGATAACGTATTATTCAAAGAATGTAATATGTTTTACAGTATGAGCCTTCTGTTTCAGCTCTGTATGACGGTGTGCAACCCAGAGTTCACTCTATTCCGACTGATCAGCTGAAAGAAGCGGATTCTAGCCCGAGCAGATTGGTGAGACAAACACAACAGACACACAAGAATTTTTGAATTTTGCGCAAATTCCTCAGATAAAGAAGCCGACGCCCGTCGTGGTTGAAACAAAAAAGTATGATAAAGCAGAATTAACTCCTTAAATGAACCACCTTTGCTCAACCAGTCCAGTGAAAGACGGCACACCTACATTTCTGGTCTGTGTGAATCAAATCATCCTCCACATGGGTGAACAGTAACTTAGTAATACGAGACATTTGATGACGTCTCTAGAAAGAAAGAAGAAAGAAGAGAAGATTTCGTTTTGTCACACAGTCTGGAAAGACGAAAAATAAGCACTTTTTAGGTACCATCGACGTACGGTTATGATTCTACAACCTTCTTTTTTCTAGTAGGTTCAGTATGTTCTTATCAATCCATACAACAGTGTGGTCGACTAAGACTGTCCACAAGGTTGTAGTAGAGCCATCTAAGGTGAAATCAACTGAGGAGGTTTTTATCTTTTGAAAAATAATGTAAACCTACAGTCTTGTTGGGTTTCGGTGGAGAAACATCACAGATCATCGAGGCAGATTTGGAAAAATACTGAAGCACAAAGACAGCGAACCATTGTGTCCCCGAGCACAATTCCTGTTAATTCATATTAAATGGGTTTGTCACCAACAGCCTCTCTGCTAACAGTTAGTGCAGACAGTAGATTGCTCCTCGCTATCGATTGTCCTGGAAGTAGAAGGCTGCCAACTGAACTGTAACTATGTGCTGATAAGTACTTGATAATGACCCATTGAAACCCCTGATTATATTCAAGTTAATTATTGTTATTTCATAAATGCCAGAAAAAAACTAGATTTGAGGCTGTTGACATGACAGGTCACTGCGCGTTGTGTAGGGAGTTTCAGGGCTAAGCTAACAC
The DNA here is from genome assembly GCA_033026295.1 of Channa striata. Taxonomy (NCBI): domain Eukaryota; kingdom Metazoa; phylum Chordata; class Actinopteri; order Anabantiformes; family Channidae; genus Channa; species Channa striata. The sequence continues at coordinate 27,920,999 of CM065173.1, read as the reverse complement.
AGTGTTTTGTAATGAGCAATGAAATGAATCCGATGTTCAGGCCAAAACTAGGTTGGCGTGTCGAGTCCACTGCATCTGACTGGCCAAGCATTCGCTCACGAGTTATCGCTCATTATCAGGACCATAGCTGTGGTCTAATGGGCTACCTATCAAAGCTTGAAATTCACATTTTTGCTTTCAGTTGTGTTGCCCACGACCACAGAAATAAACTGGCAGGTGTGAATGTCAAGCCCTATTACCTTCGAGTAGCCTAGTGGCTGCATGATTACATCTAATGGCCACATATAATAAAAGAAAGAGAGGCCACATAGTGGGAAGGTCATGTGTGTGTGTGTGTGGGTGGGAAAACCCAGGCCTCTGCAAAGGAAATGCCTTATTTTACCTCTACCACAAACTTTAACTAACATAAATCCATAACCCTAATGGAGCTATTTTGTGTCTAAACTCAAGCTTGTTGTAGTTCTGTGGTTCGTATCGTCATGATAGCGAAGGTTTGAGGCACGATATTTCCTGGTTAGCACCTGCATGTGGATGTACATGATATGTGGTGGGATTAGGAGCATTCGAAGGGAAAAGCAAAGATTGCATCTTCATAATAACCCAACTGTCTCCTACAGTTTCTGTTTCTACGCAACTGAAATGCAATTGCACATACATTTTGTAGGAAAAATATCAATAAAATGCTCCTGTCTCTTTTCTGTTTCCTTGCAGTAAAACATCCAGTGTGACTACAACCTTATTAAACATTTAGCCACCAGATTTTCTTTTTCATTGTTAGTTACACAAATATCCCTTGTTCCCGAGCGTGAGCTGTTCCTGTCTTCGCCTACAGGTAATACTATGGTGAACACCTATGTCGCAGGTGATCGTGAGTTATTAAAACTGAATCCACTTATAAAACCACATCCAGTTTAGCATGCATGCATTTTCAATGTCAGTGTTTGACCTCTGACAGCACGTTGCACCGTTGGAGACAGATTGTGGTCTGCTCTCCACCACAAATCACGACCCTGAGAATTTACAATTCTGAATATGCACTTTGTTCTACTACGTTACAATAAAAAAAAATGAATACGTTCTCTTTAAGGTAAAGTTAAAAATATCAAATCCGTTGCAAGCATACATCACTGAGCTCTTCAGCTTCATTTCTGACCTGCTGAAATACTAACAAACAGGTGTCGCATTCATGACACAGGTTTGATGTCGTCCTATCGACATGTAACGTGACAAGCTGACTCTGGTTAAAAATATCCATGTTAGGTACAGTAGGTCCAAGAGATTCACAGATCAGAAATATCTGAGAAACCCTGAAATAACATAAAAATGACATCCTCACAGTAGGTTTAGCACATTCAGAATACATTAACTCACACCAGTTTCTTTAAAATTGGGAGAATAAAGCCTATTCAGACGGAGATAAAGAAGGGACACTGTAGTGGGTTACAGTATATCTAATAATAGCAGAAGTAAATGGCATTCAGATTGCTTGGCCAAGGATCCACTTTTAAACAAGCTGCTCTGCCTCCGAACATCATTTTTCTCTGCATTTCATTATTTTGGTGTCAGGAAACTGTTTCCTTCCTGCCAGACAAGCTTGAAATGCGGTTACAGCAGCGAAGCTCCGGGACAGTTTCATTTCCTCATCAAAGTGGGACCTGTGTGGAACTGCATTAGTGCCGACCTTGATTCTCATCTCGCTGTTATTGCCTTTGAAAGGACACGCTTTACTTCAAATTATTAAGACAAATTAAATTTTCAAACTCGCTTTGTGTGGTATTTACAATACTTTCAGCCATTTTTAGCCTAATAACTATTAACTATCAAAAATTGAACAATTCTGAATTTTGCTTCATAGGTTGTTGAAACGAACATGTTATCTGTAGTCCTTTATAATAAAGGGGATTAAGAGTGAAGACGTGTTGGTTTGGCCCAATGGACCGATTTAACACATCTGCCCACAGGTTGTCATACAACGTGTGTGTCTTCCAGAATACACATAATCACTATTCCAGCAATAAATGTTTATGATATGACAACATCAGGGTTAAGCTTTGGTTAGTGTTATCACCACGAACGTCTTTAGATAACATGTTATCACTCTAGCTCTAAAACATTCAAACTGGGGGCTACGCAGATTTTACCACAAATTTAAAGAACAGACATCAGATCAAAACAAAACCAGACACAATGAAACCAGGAAGATATATGTATATATATGTATATATGTATATGTGTGTATGTTTTTGTGATGCGTTGCCAGCAGTGTCATCAGACTGCAGCTGCTGACAGAGGACTGAGTTATTCATGCATCACACAATACTCCCTTTACTGTAAGTTCACATGTTATTATGATCGTCCTGATTTATACATTTCAAAAATGTATTTTTCAAAAGATTTTCAAGGGATCACCTTCATGGTGCAACTGCATACTCACTTTTCTGACACCATTGCCATTCAGTGGTTATCTTTTTTATAATAAATAAAATCCTGAGCAGGTCGGATGTTGTGGTTACAGCCTCATTACAGGAGTGTTCATTCTTTGTCAAGCCCCTTTCAGACGTCAGGAGGATCAGCGCCAGACAGAACCTGGAGTTTCGCAGCAGGTGAGATGCGTTCACACTTGTGAAGAAATAGTCGGGTCAGGGTGGTGACTGGGCTCTTCCAGGACATGAAGACAAAAACAAAACTAAAAAGCAGCAGAAGCGATGGACAACAATATCAATAATTTACTAAATCTAAATTTACAAAATGTATGTCTAAATACATTTACTGTATATAGCAAATGTATTTAGACATATCTGCATTATTAGTATGAGTTCTTCACCTTGGGTGTTTGTATTTGTCCTTAAACCTCCACTTATTTATTATTTTATTACAAAAACTGAAAGAGTTCTACTTTCTCTGAGTCTCAGCTTCTTTAAAATGGACTGAGGTGAAGTGGAAAACTCTTCTTTGGTCTGACGAGTCAAAATATGAAATTCTTTTTGGAAATCATAAATGCTGTGTCCTCCAAAGCTAAATGGGAGAGGGACCATCTGCCTCCACATTCCAATGGCAGATGAGCCCTAACCCCTTTAAAAACATTTGAAATATTATAAAGGTAAATATAGATCAAAGGATATAACACACTGGAATCGAATTCTAAACTAGTATTTTTGCTTTGTCTGTTTTTTGTTTTAACCAAGATTTCTTGTATTTTTTACAGTTACAATCAAAAATCACAGTATTTGTGTTTCTGTTTTGTATTTTATACAGGGTGCACCGGTATGTAAACGCATAAGAACATAAAAATAGGATAATAATCATCGTGAGCTGTGCATGAATGCTTCGGCTGTGCAGCGTGTGAACTGAGTTGATATGTCCAAAGTTAATCATATTCATTTGTTACGCTCGATGGGGATACAGTAATATAATCAACCCTAATGTGTAAAGCTCAAAGGTCGTGGGAGTGAGTGAGGAAGCAGCTCTGCATCATCATATACAGTGGGCCATTAATATGCTTAAAGACCGTCTCCATAATCAACACAGACATTCTGTCAGGCTCCATTTGCATAAATAGAAAACACAGTATGTCACAGCTGCACTGTCAGAGAAAACTGTTAATGAATTTGCTGCTGAAGGGGTTAACTGTGCTTGACATCTCCTTTTACCGCCTCTTAACCTCATCATCATCATCATCATCATCCTCGTTTTTATTTACTTAACCTGATATCAGTGCATACGCATGACGGAAACACGCCGAGGCTGCTCAGCGTGTTCACGTAACCTTCCGCTCACACCCCGTCACAGAGCTAATGCTACGTTCAAACACTTATGCTCCGGTTTACTCCGATCGATAAACATGTTAGCTAGTAATTTTATTTGACTATCAAAATGGTGAAATGTCATTGCATATGTGAGGCTTCACAGCTGGTTTATATTCTTATGTCCATTTTTTATTGGCAACTGTGGCGCAGCAGGGAGAGCAGTCGTCCATCAGTCCTACACCTGGTTTGATCCCCGGCTCCTCCGGCCACATTTCGTACAACGTGAGCGAGACACTGAAGCCCACCGTGGTTTCTCCCAGTAAGTTTAGGCTGCAGCAACCAGCTTTAAAGAACGTGACCACAACCACCACTGGGTCCCTGTTCCACAGAAAATACTAAATGTTTTGCAGATCATTCTATGTTCTATTGAGATAAATTGCAACATGTTTTCACTGAACATATTTCAGCAGTTTGTTTGAATGTCAGCAGGTGATTTGAATGACAGGAGCAACAGTGGCACTGGAACATCACGGGACTTTGACATGAAAACCATGTTTGTGTCCACTTTGATATTGTTACTCAGACATACTCATATATTCCTCAATATCTAAATACCTCCTCCTGGTATCAGGCATGTCTATGTATGTCTGAGAGCGGGAGGAGGCATTTTGATACTGATTATTTATCTTTGAAAATCACAGCAGCAGCATGTTGACTTACGGGTCAACAAGCACCATTTCCTTCTCTGAAACATTATTAATTTAATTAACAGACTTGGATGTCTTTATTGGCCAATAAATCCTGGAATCATATTGTTTGTTGCCCCACAGTAATTTTTATTGTTTCATTAAATTTTGATTGTCTGAAAACAGAAGATAAAATTGCACAGCCTTGTAACCTTCTATATTAAAATCCATATAATTTGATTATTATAATTGAAATCTCATGGTTTGAGATGTGAATGTAAATTCTTAGATCCTTAAAGATGTTGCTCTACAGCTTTTAATGAACATTGTCTGTGTAGCAAATCTAAACAGAAAAACGTCACTTATATTCATCATCGCTGACTGACAAATTGCCTTTGTCATCTGGGGACAAACCTGGTTATGCAGTATATTCACGTTAGGGTTGAAAAACCTGTTTCCAGATGCGACATGTTAATCCCCGTTAATCGTAATAATCCAGAGGGAGACTCCTCCCTATTTGCTTAATCCAGGCGGTGACTTTTGTGAATTAGGAGGCAGTTCGTACATTAACACACCGATAGTATATCACTTGGAGACGACTGAAGTTTGCACTGAATATCCTTTACTTCAAAGATGCTTCGAGATTTAAACAAACCTTCTGTCCATCATGAACCTGGATTGAATGAATTATTCAGACTGTTTTTCTAATTTACATTTATTTATTAGGGAGCACGGAGACGTGTGCTAGTTCGTCAGGGTCAGTCTCTTGCCAGGGAAACACTCTACAACAAGTTCAGTAAAGTGAAACACAATAAGAAAACAGGAGGGTGTAAAATGTCTTCATCACATGAATATGAAACTGAGCTCAGAAACCATCTCTTGGTTTTCGTGTGATTCACTGAGCTCAGTTGTCATGGAGCTGCAGACATTCAAAGTTCTCGTCCTTTGGAAGAGTTTTAGAACTTCAAAGTGGAGTTTGACAGATTCTTCTTGCTATTGGAATAACTGTGAGACACGATTAAAAGCCTCGGAACGCGAGGAGAACCGAACTTCTGTCAGCTGATGTGTTAATTGTGCTACAGGCACACGGTGTCTCCAGGAATGACACAGATGCTAAGGCAGGGACGCCCTGCATGGGCTGGAGCTGCAGTGGGCTGTAATAAGCAGGATGTCACTGCATGAGCCGTGATATAAATGTCTGCTTATCACACACGACTGCCACGGCGTTTTATCTGAGGATCACGAGGGGGGACGCTGGCTCCTGACAATAGCACAAAACACTGAAGTCCGGACCTCGATAAAGGGATTTTGACATTAATCATCTGTGATCACGAGAAAATGAAATATCCCTTGAAAGTGAAGTCTTGATGGGTTCACCGGGTTCATTAGTAATTATAGAATAGACTCACATGCTATTCATCCGATCTAAAAGTGAATTTAGATCATTTCATCGAAGCTCTTCTCCCCAGCCTCCCCCCACCGTCGCTTTCTCATCCTGGAAAAATGCGCCAATGCCACGGAGACTAACAAGTGTGAATATGACCTTTCCTTTACGGCGAGGGCTGTGGTTTTGTGATGGTGGTGCCGGCGACGGCTGCTCCTCCTCATCTCCTCGGCACGTTGTTCTCCTGTACAGCAGCAAGCCTCCCTCACACTCCCCGTGATCACAACCCTCCTTTACGATATAATAAGCTGACTTTAGACACTAAATCACGCGGCTATATGTAGAGAAGCATGTCATTCATTATCTGCCAGACTCTGGGCCTGCTGGCTGTGTGATAGGGGTTACAGGCGGCAGCGGCGGCGGCAGCAGGAAGTGGGTGGCTGCCTCCCCAGATGTGGCTTCCTCAGGGCCTATGACCGTGTGTCTGATTCCTCTAACAAATCAAACGCCTCCACCTCAAAAACCTGCTTCAAATCCTCTTCAAATGTAAAATTCGCAGCTGAGCCACTGGAGGTATGACTGTGCATTTAATAAGCCGGGGGCAGAGCAAGGTCAACATTGTGGGCGAAAAGAGACTAGGTGATTGGGAGGACTTTCAACATTCAGATCATTTCCTTAAAACCTGCTGCTGTCTTTCCTGGCATTTTTTAGAACGATGACAGCCTCCCATTACAGTGCACCAAATCCACCGGATTTAAGCTCGTACAAGCCTTTCAGGTTTAACAGCATTTTAGGTTAAAAAGAATCTACCATTGTAGATCCAAATCCAAATGTTCCAGGTATCCTGATTCAGAGAATCTCCAAAAGTAAAACTAATTAAAATGACATTAAGAGACACCTTCATCGTGCTATAAATCGATAGTAACTTCAACAATGCCGTCACAGATACAATAACCAGCGTTACATTTCCTCTGTTCATAGTCCAGCCTGGACTAGCTGGTCTCTGCCGTAGAGCTTTGATGTTCTCCACCGCATGTTTTAGAAAAAAGAACATATGACCCATTGGAATGCTGTGTCTTGGACAGTGAAGGTCCAAAAACGAATCCAGGACACAGACGGGCTAAAGACCAGTGGGCTGGTTCCAGTGTCTGCATTGGGATTGTTGGTGAAAAAAAAAAAATCAGTTTTTATAATAACCAAGGTTAGAACATTCATTGTCTGGATAAACAAAGCCGCAGTAAAGTGTAATCCTGGATTTCCATCCAAGAACACTAGTAGGACGCTCCTGCAACACACTTAGGTCCAATAAACCTTTTATCCATACATTTATGACTGTAGTTTGCTGCAAAGATTGCATTACGCTGTATTACAGAAAACTGGAGTGATGGGTGGCTTCCACAGTGTGAAAACGATGGCTTCAATATAACATTGCCAGCTTTCATTGATTTCATTCAGCACACTGACTTTTCTCCCGTCAAGTACTTTTAATAAAGATGGTGCTTCAACTGACAAACGAGGCTATTGCTGTCAATAAAGTGGAAACCCTTCAGTGTGCGTTGATGGATAGTGACACAGATGTGTGGAATGTAATAGCTGCTTCCATTTAAAACTTGACGGAAGGTGGGGGTCGATGTTTTGCAGGTGAAGAAACATTGAGGAGAGTTCTTTGTTTTGGCTTGCTGACCCCCCACCCCCAGTCCGGTTCTGGGTGGACGATCAGCAGCAAAGACGAATGATCCCTGTTTGACCTCCACGGCCCCTTTCCCTCGCATGAGCCACGCTGACACTTTATAATATCTGTGCTTCACATGTTTGCAGCCACATGGCTGCAATTCAAGTCCAGCCTTGGCTGTCCACATTGTGCGGATCATCAGAAAATCTTCAGCATGCTCAAACTGTGTCTCCTTCACCCAGTCCTGGCCTCGTCCTCATCTGCCTCCTGCCAGGCACCACCGGATCTGGAACCTGCACAACCCAGCTTCTAAACGCGGCTGCTGGAGCCGTCGGCGTAATTGTGTTGGCATTGGCATCGATGCGCCGCCATCGGTGCTTAATTACCGTGGTCAGGAGAGAAAAGGATGAATCGGTTTGTTTTCAGGAGGGCAGTGGAGGAAGAGGCGACGGAAGACTGTGGGAATGGGAAACGTAGTGTAAGAAATACAAGCGTCTCCAGTGGCACTAAATTGGATTGAGATCTATTGCCAATATAGTCGTTTTTCGATCCAAGTGTGGGAGGGAGGCGTTAAAAATTCAGTCATTTTCAAACATGACCATCACTTTGGAGAGATAATGAGTGTCCTGAACGTTGGCTGACAAAGCCACCTCCCGACCCGCTCTTTTCTTCCCCGCGCCTACATGAAAGATAACACTCCATTTAACTGCAGAGACAGGGCATGAGTAATGATGAGAATTCCCCAGCAATGCTTTTCCTCTAAAATACCCCTGCTAATTAGCTCAGTGCATCGCTGGACGGGAGAAACTCTTCAATGCCCCCTCCTCGTCCTCTCGCTAAGACACTTTTTGATCAGTGCATTCAGATTAGTGCCAGTTTCACCTCAGCGTGTTGTTAAAAGCGTTGCTGAGCTTTCAAGGTGACATAACTGCTGTTCTTACTGCTCACTAAATATGCACAATTAGGTGTTAACTCCTCAATGCTTTTCTTTAATTACCCACTTGACCACAGCGCACAACGCAGCTAATTAACATTCAAACACCTGAAAGGACCATGAAAGATAAAGATCCACACAGGGATCTTTATTCTTAGCTACAGCCTCAGAATAATTATGCCGGTGTGTGGAAGGCACACGGCACATCAGAGTGTTCGCACGGATGTGATGCTTCTGTCACAGTAGGCTGAACAAAAGGCAACTTCAGCCTGTGTCAGGATGGCTATTAGCGAGACCGTCCATGAGACGAGTGGAGCGAGACCATTTTTGATTTCCTACTGAATTACTTTCTGAGCCGCCCAGGGCTAGTCTGAGTCCGTGTGGGGGGAGAGAGAGGATCCGGTCGTGTTAACAGGATAGGGTGGCATTTGATTTGCTGCTTTGTTCCTCCTCCCTCGACATATGTATTCTAATCTCTAGTTTGCGTCTGTTAATCCTAGAGAGCACGCTCCCTGAATTAGGCAGCGTTGCTCATAAAAGCTCAAGTCTCGTCTTAGAAAATGTACTGTTGTAATTCTCAGCCTCGAAGCTCCAAAACCCTTTGATTCTTCAGAAAGTGCACATTTAACTTCCTGGACTGAGAAGCACCGAAGGACAGACACTACAGGTTCACATGTCGTCCCGTCCTAAGACATCAGTCGGGTGCCGCCGTGAACCCTGACACACGTTTTACTCAGTGTCTCTTTTGCTGACACAGGGTTTTATGAGATCCCTTCAAAACAGGCTTCTTATGTAAGAGATTGGGGACAAAACCCAGAGACCCCCCCTCAGTGCAAAACAGTTTAGTGGTAGACAATAAAAAGTGAAAGATTAGTCACATTAAGTGGACATCTGCCAAAATCACAATGTTTTTATTCATAATTGGCTTTTTTCAACCTTTTCTTCCACTGCACATCATCAGGGAAATACCGTCCAGGGAAACACAGAGAGGGAATCTAGTAATAAAAGGCTCCAACTCTGTAATATATTCACTTAATTTAATAAACTCAGAGTCCTTAAACCTCATTTTAGCTTTCGATATGAATTTGAATACATTTTCACACAGAGCTCTCTCAATGGCCAGAAACAACAGCAGGACTGATTAGAGCAAGAAATAGCTGCTTTATTTTTCGGTCACCTATGTGAACACATCTGTCAAGTATTTGGTGTTTTATTACGATGCGCATGGATCAACGAACGGCACATCCGAACACTTCACCCAACTGGGCCTGAATGTAGCTGGCATTGAAGCTCCGCCTGCCGTCCCACAGTGTCCAGAGCGACAATGGAAATGCATGTCCGAAAATCTTCAAGGGGAAGTAACTCCCTACTGAAAGTCTTTTAAGGTTTGTCCCCGTGCAGCCTGTTTATCATTTATGGATCATCCAGTGGCCCCACTGAACATGGCGCCCAACCTGTCCATAGGTGAAAACATCATTTTTTTATGTTGTTTAATTTGGAAATCACAGACTCAGTAAAAAAAAAGGTCCCCAAAGAGACACATGCCAAACGATAATAGACAAAAACATGAGCACAGAAAAAAGGGAAAATATCAGGTTTGTGAGGTTGTATAGTGACGCCTCAACTTCTGATGCCAGGATGGTGTTTACGCCTTTGAGCATGTGTCGCAATAATTACAGACACGCTTTAAAATACACAGTGTTATTAGTACTTTAATGTGCTACAGTAATTGCAGTGGAGATTATTGTTTTGATTTTTTAATTTAATACTTTTACTTGAATCTACTTTTTAACTTGTACTATCTGTGTATATCACATTTGGATTTGACCTGGGCTGTGAAGCTGCAGACTGCTCATCGTGAACCTTCTGAAATTTCTCCTACGTAACATCATATGTGTATAATATGATTTGTTTAAGTTGTTCTTTTAGCGAATTATAACGTATAATGTTTAAATGTAATCACTATATCATCAATAGGCACAATAAACATGTGCAGTTTATACAATAACTATTCATGTCATGGTTAAAACACCCTGAGGATGGTGCAGATTGTCCCAGTTTGTCAGTGGACCTGAGCTGTCTGATATCGCTTCAATCGAATGTGTTACAGTGACGACTTATCAACGTCTTGGTAATAATCTTCATAGATAAACACATTTTGAAAATGCAGCTCTGAACAACCTTCCTCTGGAACGTGAAAGACATGCGTTTATTACGTGCTACTCCAAAACCCTGAGCTCTTCCACACCTCGAACCAGGGAAATTCAGGTTGCTCTATAAACAGGGCTAATGTAGCCAAAGTATCCCTGTGACCCGCTGCATCGGATGGCTGCGTTTCTGCTCTGATTAACCTGTGTACAGTACAGGCAGCAGGCCTCTTGTTGCCGCTTTTTCCATCTCAGGCATCATGTTCCTCTAATGAGCTTCCAATGTAGTGGATCCCCCCAGAGACCAGTGAAAAAAGATGAGGTCTCCTTTTCATTGAAGCCTTTCACTTTCGCTCCACCGGCCGACACCGTATACTGTAGCCGCTATTACAGTGTTTGTTCTTTGCTTAAGGAGCCAGGCCGACTGCACCTTGTGTTCATTACTGACGTAAGTGCAGCCACACAGCACATGTCTCCTTTTGCTTCCTTCTGCTCAAACAGAGGGGACAAAGAGTGTTACACCCATTATTACAGTCTGAAATCCAGCAGAAGAGGAACTTGGGTTCTGCAGTTTATGGGGAAGGAATAGCGTGAAAAAGGAGCGCCGAAAAAAAAGGAACCAGTCCTTTGTAGTGACACATGGAACAAGATGTTTCACCAAAGAAAAATGCAAATTGCTATCAATGGGAACAAAATGTAACAGTATCAAACGCTCTTGACAACGAGGAGTCACACAAGACATGTCCTAATGAGGAGGAACAAAAAGAAGAACCTCAGACATTTTAATCTTTTAAAACCTCGGCAGGCGGTACATTGTTAGACAAACCGCGTGTCAGTGTGTTGATTTTTCTTCCACACTCCTTTTCCTTCTTCTATCAGATTTATTTATTCATGTCGAGCCCCTGTGCTGTGATTTAACAAGGTTGTTGCTCTTTGAGAACTTGACCGCTGATCCTATCGCAGGGGATCGGTGGTCCTCTTGAACTTGCGGGCACTGAAACCGACTGTAAAACCTGCCCCACTTACAGACCGGCAGACAACATATAGATCTATATGTCCACAGCAGCATGCGGTGATGGACGTCTGTATGCACAATGTCGTCCTCCGTAAATACTGCACACGACGAATGCTGGAATCAAAGCAACCCTGCTTTTCAGGGGTGGGCAATGGTTATGTACTGACTTTTCCCTTTAAGGTAGACAGACTCGTATCAGTAACTCTATCGCAGAGTGAGGCTGCAGGAAATCTTCTTTCATTTGTGCACACAATCTGAGAATGACTGGGTCCGAGAATGAAGACAACAATTTCACTCCTTTAGTCTAAAGCGGTGAAAGCAGTGCAGCCGTGGGGTCGGCACCACCACCCCAGCACAGGTGCTGTATGGACTAGCTGGATGGATTCAAATGTTTGTTTCTTCTTCAAAGATGGAACATGAACAGTTTACACAAACGCTCCAAAAAGGGCTTTTAATAGCCCCCAGTTTTCTTCACACGTGCAGAGACACTCTTTCGTCGAAGGGAGGGCTTTGTCCTTCTCATTCACGCAAACAACCGGATAAAAACGGTTTTCTAAACTAGGGGTCTGCATTTAGTTTGAATGGTCTCATCCACTTTAGCTACAATAGGCCAAACAATACGTTAGTGTTCTATATAAGAAAGACGCCGGGCATCGTGTTGTATTGTCGAGCATTTTCAGTCCTCTCCCAATCACACCTTCACGTTCAGTTCTTCACATTCCCCCTCAGCAAAACAAAATTAGACAGAATACTCAACCATAAACAGGTCTGTCATTACTTTGGAGACTCTTTCAGAGCCTCGTCCTCCCCACCCCCGTAGTGATTTCTGTCCACAGTCTTCACGCGTAGCTTGATTGTAAAGGTCACTCGTGTCCGCACGATTTCTGTGTCTGTCTAATTATTGCACACTAGGGGCTACAAGGCTTAACCCATCTTTCTGAAACTCCCTTCATCTCTCCTGGTCCAGGAGATGGGAGATAGAGATACTCATTAGACTGACTCGACTACGCTGTGTTTGACCTCACAGGTCGTGCGGTGGAGCGGGGCCAACAGCTGAACCCCTTTACGGTCTAATCTCTGGCCAAAGTTTGAATTAGAAAGGCAAGAGTTGTGTGTCAGACAACGTCAGAGCTTTTTGATTTATTCACTTTTGTTCCTTTCTTTTGTTCTCACGTAAAAGAGAGTTTACAAATGTGCTCATTACTGAAAGCATGTCATTACAATACCAAAGTATCCAGACTTTTAATGGAATTTTGAAAATAAAGGAATATTTTCAAATATGTTTGCCCTCCCTTTGTTGACCCTGTTTAACTTAGGGATTTGTCGGCTTCCCACTGGTCTTTATAGAACATATGCTTTGACAAGACATTTTCATGTGATTCCCCTTCGCCAGCCCAAAGGGCCAAATAAGAACCAGAGCATGATGTGCAGGGTAGGGACACAACGGCACATTGCCAGTAATGAAATGAAACGGCCGTCTGATCTGCTCACAAGCGTTGGATTTTATTGTGATATTTGGTATATTTTCATCACTCCCCAAGTTCACTGTGAGAGTTCTTCTTGTTTTTGTGTAAAGAAGCTGTTGTGTGGCCGTCGTACAAAGTAGTCTTTCAGGGCTTTTTTTTTTTTTTTTAAGAAAAAATCTTATTGAGCTTGTTTGATTAAAGCTTGGTTTCAAGTGTCCCCTCATTTTTTGAGTTCCCGCTCAAAACAGACTCGTAAAGGGAAGAATGTGAAATATAAAGGGGCGTTGGGAATGCAAACGTAGACGTGACTGATGTGACAATAACCCTTGTGCATGATGTGCCTTAATATTTTTACCATTTTAATAATCACTTTATTTTCAGGTTACAACTGTGAACAGAAAAAAGCTTCACTAATGTCAACATATTTTGACAATGGTGATGATAAGCAACACGATTCAAAACTCCCCATAAATTCCCTTTACGTGATAAAACAAACAGATCGATTGACCGGTTTAGTTTGGAGAAGCAGAAAAACAGACTGATACGCATGAGGATGGTATATTACTCCCAGAGAAAGGACACAAGCTCAGAATATGTGATTAATATCTCACCAGTCTGGCATGTAAAATAGCCGTCAAGGTAAAGGATCATTAGATTCTGCTGCTGTGTCAGAGGATTTAAATATTTAATAGAGTTACACAGTGAGTGTGGAGATGTGCACTCTCTAACTCTCTAGCTGGAGACTGCAGATGAAGTGCCATCTATTTATCACACTGATTTAATCACTTTAAATATTGTATGGGCATTGGCTCCTTATTGACAGATAACAAGCAGCCAAACCAGTCAGCTCATCAGTCATCCCCCTGTTTGTTTCCACATCAGTGTGTTGCATGTCTCACACCATGATGCTACGCTACACGGTGGTGCTTGAATGGTGCATTGGGTCATGCAATATAATGGGAAAAACAAACTACATGATGACGTGTCGAAGCCAAGTCGCCTCTTCAGATTGACATGAAACACAGACGGTTCGATCGGGCGGGTTCAGTGGCATGTCATGTGTTTCTGATAGACACAAGTGTTGTAACTAAGTAAAATCCATCGATAAATCAGTTGGCAAAGGCGGCCGGGATTAGGAGAGTGTTGGCCCATCTATGTAATAACTCATAACGCAGACATTTGAACCAGAACACCTTTGTGTTTTATTCATGAGGATCTTCTGTTTTGTCCTTCTTTCTTCTATAGACAGTTTTGTTTTTACGGACCTGGAGTGAGATTTGTTGCTGGATGAGCAGAGTATTACATGTTCCCAGATGCAAGGCAGCGCTGGTGTACAGAAAACACAGACGCATCGGTGTGTAGACGCTGATGCTGTGCTATAGTACATCCTTTTCAGAGGCTGTACACATTCTAACGTTTTCTGTGTGTGCAGTGTGTTAAAATCAAAATATCCCGTAATAAATATTATTTCTCAAATTGTGACCGTTAATATTTGAGGAGGAATCTAACAGGCCTTCCCTTAACAAGCCTTAAATGTCAGTTAAGGCTAACACAAGTGTTGATCTGGTCACTACAGCTAATAAGCTCAGCCGCTCACAGTTAGACGAGTTTCACTGTCTCTTATAATTGGATAATCAGGCTCTGCTGGCCAGGATTCTAATTCTCTGCTTTTAAAAAGTTCAGAGGATTCATCCTGAACTTTCTCTGGCGTTGTGTTTGTGACAGTACCTCTGACCCAGTCTGACTGATTCAAATGCATTATGTATTCCTTTGGTTCAGGTCGCGTTATTTGACAGTGATTGACGGGGCCTTTTGCCAAATACACACACACACGCGACGCACAGTCAAGTGAGCTGGATTGGTGGCCTGCCGTGCACCTTGACACCGCCACAGTCAGATTCTAAAACTTGTTGACATAAAATAACTGGTCTGCTCGGGCTATTCGACTGTAGATATTCCCAGACCAAATAAAAGATTCATGGCTGATCTCAGAATGTAAAACTGCAGCCGCTGAAGGCCTGGCCTCATGACATCCGTAGTGTCAAAGACGGGCTCGATGTGGAACAGTGGCAGGGTTTCGGATTCTCTTTCAGGTGCGTTTCCCCCCAAATGAGTCTGGTATTTAATATCATAATGCACATTTATTTTCTAGAGCCATTTCACTGTGTTCAGGTTTGCTTGGTAGCAACATACATTATCTCGCAGCTGAGTCCTGAGAAACTGTATCTTCCAAGAGGAATCTCACTTCGAAAAGCCTCCGACAACAGACCCAGCAGTAAACGGCCAAAACGACTTGTTGAGATAAAACGGTCCTTTCTCAGACAACAGCACATGGGACTGACGATCATCTGACAACTCGAAACACGATGGAGCAAATCGCCAAACACACATTGTTTGGAAAAATTAATCCCATGTTCTATATGGTGATTTACATCAATTTCAGTTCATGTTCAGCCTAGATTTTGTGCTCGTGTGGTTCCCTCAATGTCTGTCTGTCCTCCTACGTTTTACGTGCAAAACCCCAGTTTCTGTGTATCGCACCCTGAGACCTTCACTGCTGTCCTGCCAATGTGTCGCCATTTTCCAAGCAGACGCTGTCTCGAGCTGCAGGTCGCTGATTGCTACACGCTTGTGGCTAACACCCAAAAGAACCACAAACAGCCTTATTCTGAGTGTTCTCTTTAATCAGTCCAGAGTCAACACTGCTCCTCAAACCGTTCAAACACTCGGAGCTGAATGAACAGAATCGACTGTCGACTGTGACAGAACGTGTTGAAGGTTTCCATCAGGACCAGGTTAGCTGGACCAGCTAGTCATTTTATTCTAATAAATACCTTCACTCTCCGGTTGTCTCTACAGATAAACAGCCCAGATTCTCCTCTGGTTGTTCGGAAGCTATTTGCATTTTCATTATTTACTGTATAGGTCTAAAGTTTGATCGGCTGGAGGTGTTGAATCCATGTTCACCCCCAGCTAACGGGAACGCACACCGATGAATAATGTATGTTCAGAAGGTTTTCATCAAAAAACAAGGTGCATGCCCACCCACCCAAAGTACCACACACAAATATTGACCTGCCCATTTTGTTTTGGCTCAAGCTGAAAGTCAAAGGATAACCCATGGCCCAGGTATGTATTCAAAGTTTGGGAATGATTGTCTTTTATAAAAATATCATTTAGCAACATGTGATTCAGATTCAGATTCAGATCAGAGGCTCCGGTTCTGTCCAAGGAGAAACAGGTCCAACAAAAAGAAAGGAAATATCCATCCCAACCAGTATCCTCAAATGATAGGGAGAAATATCCAATCAGCTGTTTGATAAGCTTGGTGATTATTGTCACACACCGGTCCCCCAAATGTTCACCCAAACATCTGTTGATCGATATTTCATTCGCCTGCTTTGAGACTTAGCCATTTGTATATTTTTTTGGCAGCAGATACAAATCTCACTGACATTTCCTGGTGGATCGTCACCTTTTTGGACTTTTGTTGCAGGGGCCAAGGGACCCACCAGCTGGAGGGACAACAAAAGACAAGTTTTTATTGATTTATGATTTTAATATTCCAATTTAAGCTATGTTTAAGGTGGATACTTTAGTTTTTGCATAATGTAAACTGGGCATATGTTCATACTAAAAGCATGTTCTGGGTATATTAATAATAAGAATGATAATAATAATAAAATGATAATACATATAATATAATTATCATCATCGTTTCATCATCGTCACCTTTGTTGTGTGTCAGAAACTAAATCCACAGAGTTTGTTGCAGTTTAAATTATGGATCTTAATTTTACTTCAGTCGATCACAGTTTGCAGATTTTGAGATTAGAGGCACGTTTCAGTGTCTGAGGAATGAGTCTGAGTTGATATTCTCTGGTTATAAATACATTTACTTTGACACAGTACCAACAAGTTTATTTACTGGCTGATAGAAATTAAGAATAAGTAATAATACATAAATATAACATTGAGTGCAATATGTGGTGTGTGTGTCTGTGAAAGGGGGTGAGCACCTCCACAAGAATGAGAATGGCATTTTTACGGCACCTTTTGAAGAATTACAGCTTGATGCTTTTTATGTTTCTCTCTGAATATTCTAAAATTTAAGGTGCAGAAATACCAAACTATTGTGGTTCCGTATCTGTGACATTAGTCGTTGTCCGTTGTTCAGCACGGTCATTAATCAGTGGGCTTTAGCTTGAGCTCAGCGTTGCACTTCACACCATCCAGCCTTTAGCAGCTGATGCATAAACACAACTCACACGGGTGTTATTAAATTTGACGAGGCCTGTGTTACCTCGCCTGAACCTGCCAGGAAGTTCACACAACCACTGTTGCCTGCGTTCAAACGCTGCATTAGAACAGGAGAGTGTGAGCGTGTGTCGAGCCACTGAGTGGCTCAAATTGCAGATGCTGTGAAAAACTACAGTCGAGCTTCGATGTCAGCAGTTTCATCACCGCTATTTCCGACAACAAGACTGTTTTATTCAGGGAGGCTTCGCGTCTCTGCTTGGTTTCCTTTCCCCACTGCGATGAACGACAATTCCTCAAGGTCAGCGGTGCCTGCAGCTGGATCCAGGTTTCCAACACACGTCTCTCCGCACACATACCGGCCCTGCCCACCATTGCAGATTCATGTTGTAATGCCACAGCAGACCGTTTTGTGTTCTCATCTACGCACGTTTGAACCTCTGTGCGGGTCACGCTGAGGGTCGCAAATGCTTCAAATCAGAAACCGAACCTGTGACATTTTTCAGTCTCTGCTGCACTGAGCCTACCGTACTGCGTGAACGTGCACAGCTTCCTGTTGCCGTTGTGCTGTGTATGAATAAAACACAAGCTCGTCCTCTCTAAAGACAAACCTGCTCTCTGTTCCTATATTCAGAGCTCATGGGTCAGTGCCCTTGTGATGTGCAGCGGATTTATATTCTCTGCAGCGTGCAGCAGCAAAGCGTGGGCACAATCGGGCTGGACACAGGAACGTCATCAAGCATGCGCAGAAAACGCAGACGCAGACAAAGCTCACAGGGAATTCAATTCAGTTCTTTCCTATATCGGGGATGGTTTGTTTGTGTTGGGGTCCTCTGAGACAAATACATATTCATATGTTATTCATACAGGGTTTTTGCACTGACACTACTTCCTTTATGGAACATGTGTAAAAGAGCCATTAGACGAGGATAAGGCCTTTGTTATTAATGCGTATGTGATTATGTGGATGATAATGACCAGTTACCCAGTTAAAGAGGCTCCGACTCTTCGGATGCTAATTTGACCTACAAGACCAGCTTTCACTGTGAACCTGGTGCCGTGGTGCAGATTTTACCACGTCAGATTTCCACTAAAACAACAAGCCGACGCTTTGCAGTGAGTGAGTGTTGTAAAACAGACAAGTGGTCTTACTCATCGCTGTGCGGTTCCAAAGAGGGATTCTGAGACGCTTCATAGGCCTCCATCACAGCAATTCATTCAGTGAGTAAAATGCAATTTTAAATGATACAAACGATGGCCAGAGCTATTAAAGTGGAACCCAAATTAATGTTGCTGTAATTTTACTGTCACTTCAGCTGCCATTATGACAAGACTGAGACACTGTAAGTGCCTCCTTCAATAGATGCTAAGTGACTCTTATGCACATATTTTCCTTTGGAGGAGTTGAACATATGTAGATTTTTTCATTAGACTTCCATCAGAGGGGGGCAGGGGTCAGCACGACTCAGCTGGGATGCACGCCACTGTTCTGACTGTAACATGTTCCCATGCTGAGTCCTGTCCACTACAACATTAAAATCACGACGTGCTGTTAATAACGTGGCTGATCAGAGAATAACTGAGACAGAACTTAAGGACAGTTTTATCCATCCCTTAATTATCTGTTACCACGTCTCCTCTTCAGGGTCGTGGGGTTGACGAACGTTGCCTAAATTCTCACCGTAATTAACTGACGATGACCTCCTTAACCTTTCCTCTTTGTCTTTGGGGTCATCCTGTTAAAAGTTGCTACAGCTGAGCATCTGGTCTGCACAGGTTTCTACGCCCTCGTGATGCTCCCCTCCCCATGTTGCTGGGCTTTGACACGAGTGGTCGGAGGGAACGAGCCTGTGCAGCCTCAGCGATCATTGCAGTTGATCAAGGGTATGATCAGGGGAGTCAACCACTGTCCCTGTGGGCAGAAGGTGACCATGGGCTTGGGTTTCTTTTGCCATCGTGACGAATGAAGCAGTTATCTGAACACAAACCACGAGTCATTTTTGCAGATGTGACAGGACATAATGTGCATTATTCTTTCGTTTCGTTGAATGACTTCAGAAATCAGATGGTAATCTGTGTACAGTCCTCGTTGGCTGCATTTCTGCGTGTTATACTGCAGCTACATTATCTGATCTAAGATACATAAAGCATCAAACAGGTGCAAATGGCCTCGTTGTGGATGTGGAAGCACGATTGCTTTCTTCCAGTAAATACTAGTAAAACTGAAACACGATAAGTGAATATTGAGCTTTGTATCAGTTTAGGCGCTGAGTGCTCCCTCTCGGTGCCTGTAATCATGATGAAGATCTGTGTGTACGTGAGTGTTTGGGGGGGGAGGGCCCTTTTCCAGGCATCAAAGTCCTACAAATGCCTTCCCCACCGGCAAACTAAGCCATCTCATTAGTTAAATAAGTAGTGAGCATATTGATTAGAGGTGCTTAATTTACTTCACCTCTCTGACTGAGCAGAGGCCTAAAGGAAGAAGAGAGAAGCAAACAGAGTTCAAAGCGCAGACAAATCAGCAAGTGAAACAACAGTGGGAGAGATCCAAATTCAGAAAGTTTCAATGCAGTTTTCATCGCGGGATAAAACGGGTCTTTGGTGACGGGTAAATGTTTGAACGCACAATCGTGTGTGTGTTCAAACCAATCAAGGGGATGTTTTATGAATGAGTCATTTCCGAAATTCACAAGTGCTTCTAGCGGCTCTCAGAGTCTTGAATAGCAACCACAAGACGAGTGGAAAACCCAGGCTGTGTCTGGTATCTGTCACTTTTCAACTCGAGCCTGGAAAGGTTTGACTTCTGATCAAAAAGACGTTCACGCCTTCTACCTTTCTTTCTGCTAGCAACCCAACACCTGGAAACTGGGCTGATCAGCATGTAAAATCTCAAATAACTGCCCACCGGTGGAAGTGGCATGTCGGTCACTGACGTCTAGCGTCTTACTTTACCTAACAAATGACTGTCAGACAGTCCCACATTTTCACATTCGTAGCTCCAGTCCACTGATTCACTGAAGCAGAGCAGGCACAGCGGTAGAACAGGGGCGTGTGGTATTTTCAGTCGATGGTTTTACTGAGGACGTCTCCGAAAGTGAGATGGTCTATTTCGTTCTTATGACACATGGCCGTCTTCAAAGAACAAGGGCTAAAAGATGAAGCAGGACTGGGCCTTTGATTGGCCATTTTATGTTCAGATTTTCAATGAAAGAAAAGAAATGATTTCATTCTTTATGCAACAGTTCATCAGGTCAAGTCTAACTAAGGGATTTAATGTCCAGCTTGCAGAAGCCTCCAGTAGAGCCACAGGGTAAAAATATAAAAATAAATATAGATATATAACATTACATATGCAAGTGACAAGGAATGTGTCGGGGCGACGTTGCCAGTGGACTGTCTCCCTAAGGAGCTGGTCAGTGGCAGCTGAATTCCCAGCTTGAACCCTTCCACAAAGATGCTGAGCTTTCTTTTTACTCACTTTCTATTTCACTGTAGAACAACAACAGCAAAAAAAAAAAAAACTGCACTGTCTTCATTAGCGGCTTTGTTCTGATATTTCCTTGCAATGACACTCGGAGCAGTAAGAGCACACATCCATTTCAACAATAATGCTGATTACTGCAAACATATTCACATAGACTCTGCACATTTTACATCTAGAGTCTGAATAATTTAATATTCTGGTTTTGTAAACACATTTAAGAGAAAAAAGTCAGAAAACATATCTGAATGAGGCCCAATTAGTTCTTATGTTCTAACACATACCCTCAAAGTACGTCTCCGTAAGTGATTTATTATGCCCGGATAATATTCCAGCAAAACATCATCCTAGATTCGCACTCCTTGCCCTTCTTCATAAATTAGGCATGGCCACTTCTAAACCTTTACATAATATTCTCAAAATAGCCGCCTCCAATGAATTTACATGCTGCTGCCTGGTAGATGTCTCATCAAAGTCTCGGCCCGGTCTCACACTACATGAAACGCTGCTGCCGCGGCCCGCCCCCTCCTTCAGTGGTCATCGGGACAAAGTGAGGCTCAGAGGGACGGCGGCTCACAAGAAATGCTGCCTGTCACCACTCTCTCGACCAACTTTCTTAAGTTGCCACTAATCAACAAAAAGCCTGCTGGGGTTCCAGCCCAGGGGAAGCCTCGAGCTATTTTCCAATTAGTGTCACCAGAGAGACAAATAGGAATTCTACAGAGCACGCTCAGGGAAGAGTGGAAACAAGCAGAGGGGGGGCGCAGGAGAACGGGATGAGAGGAGATAAGACCGTCCTCTGCTGAAGAGCACGAAGCAAGGGCGACGGCAGAGAGAGAGAGAGAGACGGAGGAGTGAACGATGTTGGGGCGGGTATCTCCTTTCTCTGGGGTGAGTAGATTAAACGACTGTGACAGCAATTTGGGCAAAACAACATTCGTAGCCGAGACAGGCAGATAGACAGCGAGCCAGGGCCTTTCTCCGAGAGCGGTCATTCATTATGTCGGCCGTTGGACGCGAACGTGGAGACGGACAGGGCTCCAGCTCGGCAGCATCAATTAAGTGCCGCTCGCTTTGTATGCCAGAGCCGTGTGTGAAACTCGACAGTCCTCCGACGAGTCCTCTCGGCTTTTAAGACGCGAGTCCTTCTGCAGCTCAAAGGCCTTCGCAGCGGCTCCGCGGTGACTCAGCAGGCGGCGTGTGGGGGGGCGGGGGGCCGCAGTAGGACGCAGAAAGAAATAATTATTCCTTCGCTGCTCCTCTAATTATTAACCCGTGTGAGTCATATGCTGCCTTACAGGAACAAAGTCAATCAGACTCGAGGGTCGAGGGTCCAAAGTTATCGGATCATAACGTCGCTGATCAGGGCCGACTCAGTCCGTCGGTTTGATTGTCCAGGCACATGCACGTTGCAGGATTATGAGACGTTTGTGTCTCGCTAATCACTGTCTGTAATGATCCTATGAAAAGGCTGATTCATACTCTGAGCCACGGAATCAAACTAATGTACACTGCAATTACTGAGTAAAATTTAAAGAAATAGTAAAAAATCAGCTTTGTCAAGCTTTCTTGTTGTTTTTATGACATTTTTGTATGTACTTTTTGTTCTTTAACCTTTTGAAATGTTAACTCTGAGAAACACATAACTTGTAAATTACATCAGCACAGAAAGCTGCTGTATGATTTTTTTTTTGGTAATGAACAGAAAAGTATCTCCCAGTGAAAAGCAAATAGCAGTCAACAACAGTCATGTCGTGGAGTAATTATTCACACGCGTGCACACACACACAGAGATTTCATATATTTTGCCTTTGCAATTAAGTTGTAAACCAGAAGAAACAGCTGAACATATTATTGTTGAGCACATTCTCGGAGACTTTCCTTTTCAGGCTAATAACCTCCTCCGACAAACGGAAGCTTCGAGCCCCGCCTCCTGCGCCGTGTGCTGTGCAGAGACGAGGATGAGAGCAGGAAAGAGAGAAGGGACCGGGAGCTTTGGTGAAGCTGCCCAGCATCCTTCCCCTGCCTCTTCTGATCCCATCATCACACCATGCATTAGTCAAGCCTTGTGGCCCGTCTGACGTCTGCAGAGAATATGTGAGCGAAGAAGGAATCCATCAAGAGTAATGGTATTGCTGTATGCCCTCAGGGCAGCCATCTTTAATCCTTACCCATCATGCCTCAGCCATAAACTATGCAATCACGGCCCACTTTGCCGGCAACAGGCGGGTCCCGCTCTGCGAGTGTGTGGTCTTCATGCTCTATTTAAGAGAGAGTCAGGGGTTTTACTTTAGATCTGCTCCCTCCCCTCACTGCTTTTTTTCATCTTTCTCCCCCGTTTTTTCTAACTTAACCAGATGTGTCAGGTCTCCAGCTTCTCCTCCATTCTCTCGCTCTCTTGCTCCTCAACTGCTCCCCGTCCTTTGGCAGCTGTTCCCTCCCGCCATCTTTCTCTGCTTCCCTCTAGGTATGTCTCTACTTGTTCTTTGTCGACTTCTCGCAGTTTTCTTTCCCTCGTCGGGTTTTTGTGGGTAAAATCATAATAAGTGGAGCACCGCGGCATGAAAGCGATACTGCAGCATACTCATAAATTATGAGCCGCAAAATTTGGAGTGAAATTCTTGTTAAGAAATCAGTAACGGATCAGTAATATTTGAAAGATGCGTGTAAAACAAAAAAAGTGCCTCATAATTTTCGTAAAAAATTTGATAAACATGTTTGCAGCTAAATATCAGCTAGTCTGTAAAATAAAAGAATGAGGTAAAATTCGAGCTGCAAAATAACGCGCTGTTTTCCCGGGTTTCACATTTCAGTCCGGCCATAATCCACAGCAAACAGCCAAACACTGGAAGTGACTTTGAGATCCAAGACGTTTGCTGCAGCTCGTGAGCTCGTGCATCTAATATGAACTTTGTCCCGGGGGCTCACAGGACAAGGTCCACACAATGACGCACGTCCTCTGGACAATTCTGGAGAATGTCAGGAATCCCCTGCATGTTTGGGGACATCAGTAAATCAGTAGATTAATACCATAAAACATTTTATAAGTCAAGCTTTGGTGTGTAAAGCGGGTTCCCTGCTCTCAGCCCGTCTCTACTGTATGTCTAATTCATTGGCCTCATTCTGTCATGTAAACTCAGCTTTTTAAAACGGACATTTATTACATGCTGTTTTGTTTCCAGTTAGTGTTAATCACATTCAATTATAATCAGGTCCTTTTCCGCCGCTCTCTTGCATGTGCTGCGGCAGGATGTAAAAGTGAGCCCGGGCTCGGGGCTCGGGGCTCGGGGCCCGGGGCCCGGGGCTCGGGGCCTACAGCTGTGACAGGCGCTCGTGACTACAGCTCCCAACAAGAAAACAGGACGCACGTCCCCATGTGCTTTTAGCCATATAGCATTGATGGCGTCTCCTTATTCGCTCTGCTTCGTCTTCACTTCAATTTAGTCCAGCCTGTTTGTATTGCTGGACTGTAGGAGCCTCTGTCAATCACGTCCTGTGGTCTGACTACTGAGAGGGAAATTTATGGTTTGTATATGCCTGTGCCTGTACGTCTGTTGCCGATATCAGTGATGTCGAAGTGCAGCCTGAAGGCAGGAACAGGCTTCTCCCGAACACACGCAGCCTGGTCTGCATGAGAAAGATGAGAGGAGATGGTTTTTATGTATTTTTTCACGGCAGTCCATCGATGTGGTTCATACTTCTGTCACGATTTAAAGACGCGTGCGTCTCCGACCTCTGTGGACAGCACCTGGCTTTAGCACTGGGCCACACACATTATTCCTGAAATGTTTGGTAATTGCAGTTTGGGAGGCCAAGCTAGATTCCAGATTTAATTCTCGCGGGCTCCGCGTCAGACAGCTGAAAGGAACAATAAGTAAACATGCCGAGAAGCGTCTTTACTTTTTCATCATTTGTGTTGTTTGGAGAAACCTGTGGGTTCGTTGATCTTTCATGCAGAAGCACAAAAGGTCTTTTTTTCCCGACTGTTTCAATAAATCATCGGAGATCATGTGCGGCGGTGAAAATCTGGTACACGCTCACACACAGCTCAGAGCAGAGCTGCTTCCCGGGTTGCATGTGGCTGCCGCAGGCTCTGGCTCTCCAGGCCTGAAATATTTCTTTGAGCATAAATTGCAAACATACTCAAACGGCTCCATTCTACACAGTTTACAGTTCTAATTAAGCAGCGTAACTTTGACAAACTACTGTACATTATTTAATGAGGTAAACATGATATGTGACTCCTTTCACTGCAAATTGTGCTAAACTGGAGGTTCAGAGCCATTTCCTGGATAACTAATTACCTTCAGGTTAATCCATCCATCTTCCCTTGCATCCATCTGTTCTTCCATCCAGCGTTCCACTCGAATAAAGTCAAATTACTATTCACAGCCTTATTCCATGTGCTGTCATGTTATGTTTTTATGCCCTGCTTTTCCAGACCTACAATAAATCACACAAGCCTTATTTCAGTGGATGAAGCCATATTTTACCCCGCTGGGAGTTATGTGGATTGACTGATCAAAGACCACACATTTCTAAGAACAGGTAACCTGTTATTCTCACCGCGCAGGAATATTTTGATAAAAGGGGATGAAGTCTCTGTAGCTCGCTGATCAGTGGATTGCCAGATTTACTACTCACTTTGACTTAATTCTACATTGATTAGACACAGTCGGAAGAAATTTGAGGCTGTGAATTTTAGTTACACCTGCTGAAGGAGAGAAATATCATCCAACAAAGTGAGTGTCGTATCGCAGTTGGGAAGATTTACTTCAAACTTTTTAGGCTTTGAGTCGCATCGACATTAAAACGCGTGACCGTGAAATGGGAGACAGCAAGACTTTCTACTTCGAAGTTGTGAGTGGCCCGATTCCTGTGGCAGTGTCAGCTGATTTTTACAACACCAGATCAGCATGTTGAAGCGTCGTCAGCTGTGCTCACATGGAAGTCAAGTGGTTTCCACTCGTCTCCTTTCTTTTTACTCGGGAAGCTTTTGGTTTTAGGTTGGGGAAAGTCTGGAGGAAGCAGAATCCAAATATTTCTGTAACGAGTATTCTGGCTGCAGCCAGGAGCAGGACAAACTTAGCTCATAGTAGCAGTTGGGCGCACACTTCTTTTCCGTGTTACCCCGAGTGAGGCCAACAAATCTGTGGAGGCAGCTTGAGAAGAAAATACAAATCGGAGGAGCTTGTACAGCGTGTCTAATTCAGTCTACTCTACTTTCCTCTTGAACCTGCTCCAGATTTAAAAGCATGACTGCTGCGAGTGACACGGGAGCTGGCTGCCGACGTTGCCAACTACGTCCAGAAGAAAACAGCTAAACCCCATTAAAAAAATGGTCTAGATGCCACATGCTACTTATTTTATAATTAAAAAAGCAGAAAGAACAATTAAACCAGCACCTCCCTAAATGACACATACACCAATCAGCTCCAGGTTTAAACCAACGTTTTTCTAAAAAAATCTGGTGGTGTTCATCACCTGCGAGCTGTGGTTAAAATCAGCTTTAATAACAGTGACCTTTGACCCTGTTTGGTTGCGCTTTAGGGAACATGTGGGTAATCTGCTTAAAGCGTTTACTTGACTTAAAGCTTTGAAGTGGTTCAATACTCAAATACTCAGATTCAGTTATGATTGTGTAAAATTCGAACAACCCTGCACAGATTTGGGAACATTTTGCTGGCTGTGGAATAATATCAGCACATACTTTAAAACATCAGCCACGTTATTATTTTTAGGTGACGCCCACCATTGAACTAATCCAGCTTAAATTCCACAGCAGGCCCCAATTTTTCTCATTGATTAATAATTCTGCTCCAGATATAGATTTGCTAATTGCTGTAGGAAGACATTGTCAGATTTGAGGTAATGTGTGGAATATGGACCCAGGGTGGTGACGACGGCGGGGCGTATGAAATAATAATTTATTAAAATGACAAAAACTAAAACTCTCCCAAAAAGAAAGGGAGGACATGAAACATACTGACAAACCCTAAACAAACTATGGGGGACAAAAAAAAAAGACAACACTTAAACCAACAAACAATACACCAAACAAGGACCAAACAAAGGGAACCAAAGCTCAGTCCAAGCGTAGACCAACGAGCACAAACGAACGAGCATATGGCAGACCAGACAAACCAACACACAGTGAAGGGAACACAGGCTTCAAATAACCAGAACAACAGGTGAAACAAATACAGACAAACGAGAAAAGCAAAGAAACTCACAGGAAGAACAAAAGCAATACTACAAAATAAAAGGCCAAGGCAGGAAATGAACAAACACAATGCCAACAAAAGTCCCAAATTGTGACAGACATTTGAATAAAAGTTTGTGTTGAAGCTCTGTTACCAGTGTGGAAACGTCATAGCTCACACGACTTCATGAACAAACACAAATGCGTTAAGGTTTTAATTATTGTTGAACACTGAAGCTGAACCGCGGCCAAGTGGGTCTTTCTGTACCGTCCTGAGCACTTCCCTGTGATGACTTCATGCTTTATGTGTAATATCACGGCTTTAGATGTATATTACTAAATCAAAGTGATTTTTTTTGATGACTCATAGACCAGCAAGAGCTGATATATATGTACATATACATACATCCAAACAGTGTTAATTATTTGGTGTCACAGAATCAATTTCATTTTATTTTAATCTCCCTCAGCCTCCAGCAGTAGCTGAACTTTAGTTCTTGCTTCCTTTGGAGGATTTCCATGTGAGTTTTTGCTCTTATCCACTAAATGATTCTTTGTAAAAGTGTTAAATTCACATCCTACTTTTTAAAGCTACAGAATTTGTAGCTACATGATGATTCTTTGTTATTTTCTCGTCTGTTTTAGTCTCTGAATGTCACATTTCTCCATTAGCCAACTCCTAGACTTGGCAAAGCCGCTTGGCAGCATTCGATTTCACCAAGTCACATCCATCGTTTTATTCTTCGCTCTTTGGTTTTTCTACTCGCTGGTCTGGTTTGTGCCATCAGTGTTGTCGTATGGACGTGGCTGCAGCTTTCTGGTTTTTGGCTTCCCGCACAGATCCCGGCTTGAGAAATCCAAACTGTTTTACGGCTTGAGGACTTAATTGTGATGTTTACAACTCAGACTCATCGTTCAGCGCGGCGACGTCACCTCCCAACTAACTTTGTCAAAGCACAGAGAGCGTCTCACAACATTTGCTTGATGTATGGAGCGTAGATAAAACACATGCTTCACGGAGAGCCGGCCTATCTTCACTTTGTTATTTCAATATCCTCTTCATTTCTTTTATAGCATCAGTATGATAGGATCATTAGTCATTTGCACATGTCTGTTGGAGCCAAAGAAGGATTGCTCTTGCCTGACATCATCTCAGGGCGGCAGTTGAAGCACAGAGAGTCGGGCTTCATCGCAGTGAGATAGTGGCTGAAAAATAACAAACAAGGGAGCACTTCCTCCCCTCCTCTGCTGAAGATAATCTTGTTTTTGACTTGAATGATAGGCAAGGATTTCACAGGCGCTCCATCTGTTTTTGATGGCTTTGCCTTTATGTCAAAATTGGATTTCTTAATCTAATCGCAGTGGTTCTAAACTGGCGCTCTCGCTTGCTTTCCTCCCAGGATTCCTGTACCTCTATGTAAAATACTTCCCCTTATCCGCCAACAATAGACGGCTCTCAATTACTCTAATGGCACAGTAAAGCAGCACAATGCAAATAACACAGACGCTGGATGGAGGCCCTGCTACAAATCCATCTTAAGCCCTAGTTTAGAGCATGTGTATCCTGCAATTCAGCCCAAAGTGATCTCCGCAGACAGCTGCTGGGGGAAGAGCAAAACAGGGAGGACTCGGGGACGGATTGGGCACGAGGATGCGGCGGGCTCGACAGGGTGAGCAGGTTTTGTGTCGACCAGGATTAGAGGAATGATCTGTGTCTTGGATGTTTCTTAATGTGTGATGTCTTATTATGCAAATCCCCGCTGCATGTGTACGCCACAGATACGGCATTTGTCTGCCTCCCACACGTTGTCATTCCGTGACCTGCACGGATTGACCGTTCACGAGCCCCTATTTGCCAAACCGGGCCCTCCCCTTCTCAGATTGCTGTCAGGGCAAACAACACGACACCTTTGCCATTGGCGCATTTACAGCAAAACAGCAAAAAAGATCACAGCGCGTTCTTGCCGTGAACAAAAAAAAGATTTCAACACAGGAAGACGAAATGCTTCTCCAGCCTGCCAAGAGACAAGTCTTCCAATTTTCCCTTCCGCATCCACCTTTTCTCTGAGACGAATCAGCTCGACTTATCCGACTCCCTCGTCTCTGTCTCTTATCTTGATTGCCCTCCTCCCCTCGCTGCTGTCCTGCTCCCTGCCTCTCTCCAAGTTTAACACGTTTCCCGTTGATGCTGGAACCGGACTAATTGACAGACTGACCTGAGGAAAAGTGGTGTTACTCCTCCTTTTGTCTCTGGATCAAACATTGCTCTTGTCTCTCAGCGATCTTCTCTTTTTTCGCATTTCCTCAGCACTGAAAACCTGCGGCTCCGTGGGCTTTCCTCCAGACCAGGAAATGAATCATGGCCGTGAGCGTGGGCAGCCGGTCATGATAGATGAGGAGGGCAAGGCCCTGGTGAGGAGAGAGTGGACAGACAGTTTGACTAGCTTCCGCAAGGTTGAACTTTAACAATGCGATGCCTACCACCGAGACCGACCTCCAGCCCTCCTCTGTCAAGAGGCTTTCATCTCATCAGACGCTCGTACAGTTCAGGTCTTTGCACAAATCCACTTCAGACAGGCGGCAGAGGAGAAGGAAGCAGCACCTCTCGCCTCGCTTCGAGACAAATCTTTAGGAAATCTGTATCGTGTGTTCTTGGCTTGGTTCTTCTTCATCACCATTCTCCCTCAGTATATGTCATTTCCCCCACAGACTTCCTCCTTGCATGTTTTGGACTCTGATGAGAGAAAATAAGTCACGTACAGTAGCCAAAGAGCAAGCCTCAAGCCCACTGTTGAATTTAACAACCTGTCACTCACCACAGTGGTTTTTTCCTGCCGCCGCTTTCCATTTTCCCCACCAAAGTGCCGCTGGACTCTTTAGCGCAGCGAAAACCGACAGCTGCCAGTAGGAGTGAAATAATCACAGCTGCCACTATGACAAACGTCATTGGCTCACTTGTACAATGGAAGAATAATGGCTTTTTTATCCCCCAAAAGCGTATGGAAGCCAGAGAAATTCATGCATTCATATTGTGAGGATGGGCCAGTTGTTTGCAGCTGGAGCGATCACAACATAACGTTTTGTCACTTGCTCTCTGCTGCTTTACTCGCACCGCCCGCGTTCAAAAGCACCTGGGCAAGATCGTTCTCGGCTTAAAAATCCACCCGGTGTTTTACTGGCACCGAGTCGCCCGGCGTGTCATCACACACACACACACACACACACAGATGACAGATAGCTTAACGATGTGTGGGCCTCTGGACGGACTGTGCAGCTGGATCCTTTTCTCCAACTCACCGAAGAAACCAACCTGCACATCCTGTCATGCACAGACGTGATTTTTGTACTAAAAAACAATTACACTGAAGAGAAACCGTCGCTTTAAAAGTGCTTGTGCATTCAGAGCTTCACCCACGGTAACTTCATACATTCATTATACGCAGGTTCCATCATTACCTCCAACAAACGCGTGATGATGACTGAGAGTGTTATTGATCATCAAGCTGGTGTTTGTCGTTGCTTATGATTAGACTGATGCATCAGTTTCTTTCTCTAGACATTGAAATGCTAAAAATAACTCATCACTGGCATCGTGATGATCTCTTGGGTACAATCAGCTCATCCTTTTTTTAAGTAAGAGGAATTTTTGCTTTTCTCGGTGGAAAACAAAAGCTTCTCTTCAAACAATAATTTAATTGGTTTTTAAATTTGTTTTGATATTTCCCTGCCTATATTTTGAGCACACGGTAGCTTGTCACTGCTCTAAATTAGGTTTTAATAAGATAATCTCATTCCAGGTATATTTAACATGTTGGACCAACTACTACTACACTACGTTTGAGAATGACACAAGCGATACTTTTATTGAAGATACAGGAGTTGCAAGGTCGTGGTTGTGGAGAGTGGGAGGTCCACGAAGCACTGGACTGTCAAGCCAAAGACCTGAGACTGATTGAAGAGGGTCAGAGAAAGACGTACTGGCAATAAAATGTGTGTTATGTAACAGGACTGTTCGATTTCAGGCCTCGATCTTCCTCTGAACCAAATCTGCTGCTATACCTACGTCAACCCAACCTTGGAATGATTGAATAATGCACAAACTGGACATTGTACCTCATGATAACGTACTGCAGCAGATGACGATCCGATATGTTGGCCAACCACAAAAATATGGCGTCTGCTGACATTGCATGGACATGTTCCGTATGCGCCTCGCCATTTACATTACGATCCTAACTGGTGACTCATATGATGCACAAGCGGTTCCACCAAATAAGCGCCGACGTGCCTCAGTGTGGAAATACAGGACAAGCTAAAGTGTCGGGTTTTCTTTCATTTACCGTTTTCAGATGCCCTTGGAAATTTAATTAGAGCCACTTTGACAGACCCCCTCCTGATTGATGACTGTGTTCCTGAATTCCACATGACGTGTCTTGATTTTCTCCGTTCACCTAAATTGTAATTAATGTGACAACTCTTCTCCTCGAGAGGAGCCCTCTTTTCCCAGACAGTTTCAATCTTTCCTGTTCCGGTCGTTCAAAACATTCTCAAAACGCCCATCACGACAACCACAATCAATGCTTCAATACGCAGATTTGACACAGCAGTCCCTTGAAGGAAACCAAATTGTCAAACATTTGATAGTTTTTAAATGTAATTATGCTTTAAATTTGAGGCACAAAAGGTCGTTGGGAGACAAAGAGGAAGGTGGAAGTCGATTTCTGCTGCTCCTGTCACGTCAGCCACCTTTGCCTGGGCCCTGCCACTCCCACCCGCCCTGCGCTGACCTCCGTGTTCCCGCCACCTGCTTCACCTGACCTCCCCACCCACCTGCACACCTGCTGCTCATTGTCCTCTCACCGTCTCGCCACCTCCTTCCCTGTAGTCATTTGCCACATTGCCTTTGTACCTGCAGAGTCACTGCCTTGCAGCCGCCTTACCAGTGTTTTCCCGACCTGATCCCAACCTCTGCCTGCACCTGTCTGCAGCCTGCCTGGCTGCTCCTCGTCTCTTTTGACCCTTTCCGATCTGAAAAAGACCCTGTGACTGCACGAGTTTCACGAGTTTCTCGCTTTTAAAACACATGACTCGTCCACTGCTGGCAACACAAGCCCTTTAAACGTAGCAGAGGTTGTTCTTTGTGCCGTGTCAGACAATTTGCGCTGGCATAAATACTGACTGCTACAAATGCGCTACACGCTGATCGTTGCCAAGTGGACTAAGCTAGTTTGGAATTATGCTGAAAACACTTATAGGGCCCAGGAGAGACATGCTGCTGATGAGCTGTGTAATGAAGCCGCGTCCTGGATGCTGCTGCCCTCCTGTTAGAGGAGAGTTTGGCTGGCATGAGGTGGCCAGACGGGTGTCACAGGTGCCGTGTCTTTCAGGTAAAAAGATTTATTAAAAAAGTTTCTCTCTCTGTGTGTGTGTGTGTGTGTGTGTGTGTGTGTGTGTGTGCGCCTGGACCAGGCTGCAAACGCCGGTTCAGCTCATTTCACAAACAGGTGTGAGGAGGCCGCTGTCACACTGTCTCTGTCCTGTAGCTGCAGTGTATTAGGGGCGTCAGCTACCGACACATGACTGACCCGCTCGTGCACATGTGATGACAGCTCTGTAAATAGTCGGGGCAAAGTGAGGATCTGCCTTCGAAACACCACAGAGGTTCTGCGATGGCAAATCAAAACCCTTGTATCAGCAGAGAAAAATCCCCGTTCAGATGCGACGAGGACACTGGTGATCACCAGGCCGAGCAGCTGACAGTTACACCAGGGTTCAGTTCAGATACTCTCCCCGGCGTGATTCGAGCTGGCATGGACAGAAGATCCTGTGAAGATCCAGAACTGACAGAGCACCGTCTCCCTCTCACTCAGAGCGGGCCGCTCAGAACACAACAGAACAGAATCCTGCACGTGCAGCGGCGGCAGTTTGAGATCAAACCCCGGTGGATGACACGGCGCCTTCGGTAACGAGTCTGTGTTCGACAGTGTCATGTTGGCCAAATGTCGGGCAGCGTGCTGCAGCGGAGAGAGAGTTCGAGAGCCGTCACTCCATCACACAATGTAAATTTGAACAGCCTGTGCAGTTTGCTCAGTGCAACCACACGGATGCTTGTGCGGTGGCGGCTCCACTGTGATGGGGATTTGAGCAACATTCTGTTTGAATCACCGTGTTGAAATAATGAATCGTCCTAAATTACTGCTGGAGAGTTCATCCTTTAACTGGTGAGTGACTCTCGTCTCACATCACCGTCTTTACTCTGTCCTACTTTTGTCGCTTACGGTGTTTCATCATTTTTTTAATGCAACTACTGTGTTGCACATGTGATCCTACGATGGGGAACTCTGGTAGAAAAGCTGTTTTAGATGCATACGCCCGTGTGATCGTCCAGATACATCCTCAACAAAAATTAAACAGAGTCATTCATTTACGTTTATGTCAGTTTGATAGCGTTCAGTTCTATAACAGCAGACTGTTGGCAAATATAGCAATAGATTGTTAATATAATAACATAATATAGCAATTGAGTTGCACAACAAGCAACGTCAGACAACAAATATGAACCTGTGAAATAAGCCGGTTTAATCATCACAGTTTTACACTGGGTGTTGGTGTTGATGTGCATGGACACATAATCTACGTGAAGAAGTCTGGACGCCCTTTATGGTAAAAGCTTCTGATTTATGTGAATGTCTCTGAAGTTTTGCCCAGTTTGGTTGAATGGTGAGAGTCAAATAAGAAATAGATCTGGAAGCCATCTGCATACAAATGGAAACTGATATGCTGCTTTTGAAATATTTGAGGCAATGTATAAAAATATAAATGGGGAATAATAATGAGCCAAAGACTTCCTGCTGAGTAAAGGGAAAGTCCCAACTTCTCATCAGCTGCCCTAATAACATACGGTACTGCTTTGTCGTGAATACTATCTATTTTACAGCAATTGCCAATGATCACAGAGAATAATATTTTATAAAAAGAATCAAGATAGAAATGTTTGTGACAGCCGCAGACAGACGGATGATAGGCGATGTCAGGGAATGGCAGAGCGCTGGACAGAGTTTCATGTGACGTGTGAAACGTCGTGTGCGGCTGCACCAAACCACCCGGCTTTCTCATAATTATGGAGAATTGTCGTGTTAAACGCTCACACAACGCTCTTTATGAAAACAACAAAGGAAACACAATAAAACCAAACCGGCTGCTTGAGAGGAAAGAATGAGGGTGGAGATGAAGCTACTTAAACAGGCGGACTCAGGTGCACGCCGTTTCCTGATGGCCTCCTGCTTATTGGATCCTTGGTGATGAAGCTAAAAGCAGCCGTACATGCAGCGGGATCAGAGGGAGGGAAGCCACAGAAATAAATCCATAAACACCTGAAACCTCCAGTGGATCACATTTCAGAATGTCCGGAAACAGGAGTGATAAGATGTGGGTCATCTGTCCCAAATTAACCGCGCAGCTGAAGTTGGGAGTCCGACCCGTCCTGTTGGCCCCATGATGAATTTTCCACAGAGCTCCCGTCAGTTAGTGAGCCGTGTTACTTTACGTAACGGCCGCGACAGAGCGACAACTCCCACGCCTCAGGACTCACAGCTGACGAACAGATCGATGAGCTCAGCAGGCAGCATCACATCACTGCAGTCCAGCCTGTGACACGGCGAGAACGGCAGCCGGAACCACGACGAGCTCGACTGGGGACGTGGGGTAACGCCCCAAATATGAGGCCGCCCCCCCAAAAAAAGATCAGTCCACATGTTTTATGCAAAGTCACAAACATTTCAACATTCTTTCTTCAGAGATTATGTTTTATTATTATTATGATTATTTGTGGATTTTCTGTTTGTAATCTAAAAACAAATGGTATTTTACAGCCACAGTATCACTACGATCATCCTGGTGATTCAGCACCTTAGTGGAGGGCAGACAGAGCCGAACGCTTGATTTATTGTTTTCTGCAACACACTTGCACATTTTTCCATGAAAAATAAATAAAAACAAACAAAAAATAAAACACATTAGTTCCTTTCTAAGTTTAGTTGCTGCTCACACTGTGTTTGTGTCTGTAATCCTCCAGATGACATCATCTGAACTCTCGAGTTTTCACCTCGAAGCACAGGAACATCTGAAAGCGTTAGTCTGCATTTACACGAGAAACTAAGAGCCGGCTGAAATCGTGAAGTCATGGACACGTGCTTTAATTAGGTCATCAATTTACTCAAATTAATTTGCTGCCAGAAATACGTTATTAGCTTCCCTGACAACGATCGTTAACAGTTAGAGTCCATGTTGTCGCACTTTATGAGTTTTGTCGGAAAAACTGTAAAACTATACGTACTATATGAATAATAAGTTCGGTTGCCTTTAGGAACACATTTAAAGTTAAAGATTTCTAACCACTGCCTTACTGCCAACACCCCTGAAATGTACGACACCCCCGTCCGTCGCTGCACCGTTTGTACGGCGTCTGT
Organism: Channa striata; assembly: GCA_033026295.1. Taxonomy (NCBI): domain Eukaryota; kingdom Metazoa; phylum Chordata; class Actinopteri; order Anabantiformes; family Channidae; genus Channa; species Channa striata. The sequence goes on along the minus strand of CM065173.1, from coordinate 27,885,541 downwards.
CTTTCCGTTTGTGCATATGAATCAGTGCGCACCTTCAAAGGAGCACAGATCCCAGACAGGCCCTCAACAAATCACGTTGAAAGAGGTACTCGAGCGTTTGGGACCTGCGAGATAGTGGCTCGGAGGCCGTCTTCACACAATCTGTCTATTGTGGGTGGCAGAAGAATGAGAGGATCTCTGAGGCAGACAGGGAGAGAAAATTGCCTGTAGTGTTGTGAATGTAATAGGGGAAGGCAGTGATGCGTTTCTGCCGGGCTGCTCTGGTCACCGGGGAGCTTCTGTCTCCAGCGTTCGCCACTCGCTCTCGGCGGCCAGAAACTTCTCCTGCTGCTCCTCGCCTTCTCCTCAGTTTCCAGTTTTCTTGTCTGCTTTAACTCTGCCCGAGGTAAATATAACCACAGTCTCCGGAGAGCGGGTGGGTGTACGTTCTGAGCTCGGTGGGGAGTGTGCGTCACATGCGTGTGTGTGTGTGTGTGTGTGTATGTGTGTGTGTTGTTGTTCTCTCCCATCGTCTCTTTCAAGCTAAATCAGCTCGCTCACTGTGGGCCTGTCTCTGCTGGGCATCTGCTAATGCCTGCTCAATTACATCCAGCCCTGTCCCTGTCTGGAGGAGCACACAATGCAGCCTGATGTGTGTGTTTGTGGGGGAACCTTTGAGATCCTGCAATGCTGCCTCAAGACATGTCGCTGAGTGTTGCTAGGAGTTAAAAAAAAGAAAGGAAGTGGGCAGACAAACACACAAACCTGTCAGAGGCCAAAACAAGGCGGCCTGTTGGTTTGACGCCCTCAGGGGAGGCTGTGTGTGCGTGTGTGTGTGTGTGTGTGTGTGTGTGTGTGTGTGTGTGTGTGTGTGTGTGTGTTCACTGGGTTAAACGCTCAGGCAAGGCTTCAATTTGTGCGACCTGTACTTCAGTGTAGCTGTTGTTCATTAGGGACGCAGACCCCAGAGACTGTGTTAATTACAGCGTTCAGACTCTGTGATGGGCGCAGAAAGTTGGGGGGGGGGGGCACGTTCATTTGAACAACAGAGACATTTGTGCCGAATTACACCACGAGTTGTCTTGTTGAGTAAACGATGTGCCGGATTCTCACTGGTGCTGTGTGACGTCCACCCATCAGCCACAACATTAAAACCATTAAAACCAAGCAGCGAGCGTCTTCCTGCTGTCACCCGCTAAAGCCATTTGTCCTTTTATGCTAATGATTCGCTCCCAATTCCAACGGTGACGTTTAATGCAATTCAACAAAGCAAATCAACTGTACAGATTGTAGGTTATGTTCTTACTGTGGGAAATTATTCAAGGTTTTTTGCCCCCGTCTCCTGCGAGGAAACAATCACGTCACATGAGAATAATCTTCTTAACCTCTTCAGTATCACCTTGTTTAATAAAAAGTGATTCTAAACTCCTGCAGCGGTTTGGAGACTCTTTGCACTGCAAGAGCAAGAAAAATTGTTGTTTTGGAATATTACAAAGCAGAGGCCTCTCGCTCCATCGAGAGGAAACTTGACTTCCATCACGCCGCTGTGTGTAAAGGTTCCTGCTGGTTTTCTGTGTAACATCGGGGAATTGCCTCGTACGGGTCCAGCTGAGCAGTCCACCGTGGTTCCGTTCGACTGTCGTCCGCTCGTCTGTCTTGGTCACACACCTGGATAACACGTGTGTTAAATCTTTCATCAGTGCGGCAGCATTTAATCACTTTAAAATAAAACCAATACGAAAAATGTCTGAACTGCAGGTGATGGTGTGTTGGACCACAGCTCTCAGCCCACACATGCACGTCCCCAGACATGTGACTACACACTGCGGACATTTGTGAACGTTTTTTCCTGCCCTAACCGGGTCAGTGGCCGGTCTGTGGTCTGTTTTCCGGTTTGGATCAATTAATGCTGCACATCTAACACAAAGAAAAAAAAGCAGCAGATGCTTGACAGTGTCTCCAATTCAGCATTTATTAAAGTTCAGAGGTGAGCTCGCTCCATGGTCAAGCCAGATCTCCAGCTGAGGCGATTCATCATAGAAATCTGTCCGAATCAGCAGCTTCAGGAAACACGGGGTGAGAGAGAGCGAAGAGACGTCTGCTAACACACTAAACGCTTCCTCTTTTCGAACAAACTTGTCTTTGCAGGAAACACAGTAATTGCAAACCAGATCTTTGTTGTTTCCGCAGGTAACACAACGGCTTCCCTGCATCGAAATTCATCTCTAAACCTAAACAAATGAAACCAAATGAAATGAAAATGAAAATCTCTGTGTAAACACAGTCCTCAAATTGCGGTGCCTGTCACTCTGCAGGTACATGCGACATCAGGCAACATTTTTTCACACAATATATTTAAAGATATCGTTAGAAATTGTATTTTTTCCCCCACAAGGTGTTAATACAGTTTGAGACACATTTGGGAAACTGCAAACAGCATAAATGGCTTTTGAGCGTTGCTCATTTGGATGGAGCGACCCACAACTCATTACACACAAACACTGTTTCATTGACACTTTCTCAAAGTGAAGCCAAAAAGCAGAGCTGTGCTCAACAAACATCTTGTTAGGGATCGTGCTGCGACACACACACACTCATTATCACTCTCTGCTTTTAGTTTCCACTTTCTGCGACGTGTGTGTGAGATATAAATTCGCATCCAGTGGAGTTTCCACACGCCTTTTTTTTGTTCCTTCATTCTACATTTGGCTTTAGCTCCACGTTCTCCCTCATACTAATTAGTGTTTGTTCTCGTGGCTTTTTATTTCGGTTAATTATCTCGTCATCTCTGAACCTTTCAGCATCTGTATTTCAAACACATTTGTGGATTGTATCGCTCCACGCGCCTCTTTCTGATTTTTTTGCTCTTTTTTGGTTGGGTGGAGGGTGGGCAGCGGGGGTCTCGGCGGATCCTGTAGTGCCCACAAACCCACGGCTGCTTGACTGACGGCTCAGTCAAAGTGTTTGACGTTACAGTGCATCAATACACCAACTTATAAATTAAGTTGACTTAACAACTCTGAACGCTGTCACTCTGAGCAGGTAATTAAACGGTGCCAAAGCTGCAGCTCCTCCCGAAATACACCAGGCCCTTTCAAACATGACGTGCACGCGATGTTACGCCGCGATCGGCAGTGAATATTCAAATGATCACTGTAAATAGACGGCTAAATTAGAAATCAAACCTGAAGAAACAATTTGTTGTAATGACAAGCCCCTTCAAAAGGCCGCAGCGTGCCTGCCTGCTCCTACATCTTGACAGCCTTTCTTCACGTCTCAGCCTCCTGACAGGGCTTTGTACGCGCCTTGTCACCTCAAATCTGTCTGCCACTGCTATTTTCTGCCCCCTCCTTCCCCCTACGCCTGCATGCTTCGCCTCGGAAAGATCGCTTCATCAGGCAGCCATTTCCTGGTTGATCAGGTGGGTCCCAGACTGAGGACTCGTAGCCACGTGTGCTTTTTTATTCCCTCCTCTGTGTCTGATACAGATTCCGTTGACATTACTGATCACAAGTGCAGCACAGTGACGATAATTCCTGTTGATGGCCTTTTCCTTTCAGCTTCGTTGTAACCTGATTATGCCAATCAGAGTGTCAAATGAGTGGAAGATGTTTCACTGTTGGCAGCTCACGAGCCTCGTTCCTACAGCAAACATTTTTTTTATTCACATACCACAAATTAGACGAGGGTTCATTCACTCCTGTGAACTGAGGGAGGTTTAGCATTGTGCATCATTAACTGTGTGGAGCCGAGCTGCTCTCCATGAAATATAGCACCGAAATATCAAGGATAATTCTGCAGCTGTACGGCTGTGATCAAATCCGGTTGGCCCCCAAAACTGAGACAACTGTGCGACGTGAACAACAACTGTTACGTTACTTAACATTCTAACGGATTGATTTTCATGCCGAATATGATGCCAGAAAAACACGTAGAAAAGTTGGGACAAGGACAACACACGACTGGAGAAGTTGACGATACAACACAATAAATTCTTATTCTTTGGAAAGTTTCAAATAAAATGTGGTTCAGCTGAGGAATATAATATAAACATCGCATACAATGTAATTATATATATTGCAAAATAATAATAGTTAAAATTGTAAACTTATGTCCTCCACACAGAAAAAGAAGTGAACAATCTGACCTGTTATAAGTTTAAAAGAAGGGTGGTGATTAATATACAAATAAAAAATAAATGATATGGCATTGAACCGACACGTCTTTTTCTGCAAAGTCCAACCCACAACAGCGTGGCTCAGCAGTAAAAGAGTCTACACCCGTTATCTGTTGGCTTATCAGTTATGAACCAAAAATATCACAAAGCAGGGCTGAAATTTCAGCAGCTGAAATCCTTTATCAAGCCAGAGTAAGACAAATCTGAACTTTAATAATTCAAGTATCTTAATTCTGAAAAGTGACACAACACAGTTCTACTCAACGCAAACACCTCTCATTAAATATTTTTTATGATATTTATTTAATATATATGTATATATTTTTAACATTATTTCCGCATCAGTGATATTAAACTATGTAAATACATTTACAGCTTACTCTACGGAAAAAGGGACAAGTGGTGAATTCCAAATGTTGACAACAAACCGAAAATGAAAGTGACAAGCAGCTGCACAACAGGGAGAAGTTAAAAAGGAGCGAACTTTATGCAAATATCGTTTGATTGTATGGAGCAACAGCGAGACACGATTCCAGCGTTGCTCCCTGCTCCACTTTCCCATGAGATGAAAGCTTTTAAAGACACCGGCTGATGTTTGGCTCCTGGAATTATCTGTTCATTAAAGAGAAGAACGACGTGTGGAAACACAGTGTTAATGTGTCTGGTGATGGTGGATCAGGAAATCAGTGTCCAGCTGGAACACGGGATGCAAACAGACCCGCAGAACTAGAGGTTCTGTCGACGGCGTTCTCGACGTGTGAACACGTTGTTACAGGCATCACACTGAGCCACGACAAGGGGAATTATTCCAGAAATCTTTCCATAGCAAAGAGTTCGCACATGCACACGGCTCGAGTGTACGGAGGCCCGGAAGGAACAGAAAGGAACAAACACATGAAGTCAAATTATTAAATAAACTCCATCAGCTTCACATTTGTTTACACACTTATTTATAAATTTGTCAAACATTTATCCATCGTAGTTCTACAATTGTTTCAACATTTACCCATTTTCTCATTTTGATTTTCTCTCTGTGAGCTCAAAGGGAACTAGCTTGGCTGAAGCTGCAGCTCAAAGCACTTTCTGTTTCAGCTTTATGAATGTGTTTCAGGAGAAATGTTTAATCCAGATTTGCAGGATTCTGTTGCATGTGTTTGGAAATAAAAGTGTGCAATGAACTTGCAGCGTAAATTCAATATTAGCACTTCTTGCAGTATTTCAAATGAACGAATAAAAAACACTTTGATAGCAGTGACGGGCTCATCGTTAGTCATGCAGCTAAACCCACTGTCCATAATCCATATCTATATTAATGCAATATGTGCATCAGCCCCAACAGTCTGAGTTCATTTCTAATCAACCTGACACTGGAGTTTGATTTATGCTCGGAGGGAATTTTGTTGATCATCTTTGATTGTTTAGTGGTGCAGCCGATTAGTGCTGGACCAAAGTCAACAGAAGTAATGACGACACTGATGATGATGATGATGATGATGATGATGATGATGATGATGATGATGATGATGATGATAATGACGACTTGTATTCTCTAATGTTAAATTAGAGATTCACAATTGCGAATGTCAGGCACAGAATCACTATCCCATGTTCCTCTTTGTGTCTCAGCTTTGATTCCTTTTTTTGTTAATATTTAAGCCAAATCAGTCAAACATTAAGTCAAACACGTGGTTACATGCTGATCCTGTACATATCTCCCCAGTTTTTCCTCAAGTACATTTTCTCCAGCAGTGGAATAGCTCTGAGAAACGCAGTTGCTCATCTGATTCCTTCTCATCTTCCCGTTTGTGCGTCTCCCAGCTGCTTCCACCTCACTTCGTGTTTGCGTCTCAGTTCATGTGCTGCACTCTGAAGCCTCATTTACATTCACCGCTCCTGCACACGAGCAGTTAGAGAGGAGGACATATGGATTAGCAGAAAAGGTGTCACCAACAACAATCACCACGGAAACGCTGTCGTGAGGCAGGATGAGGGAAACTGACGATGGCCTTTCATTTATTTGAACGTTGTAGAAGATAATGCAGATCTAACTCAGACGCACAGTATCACTTATTTTTATTTGAAAGAGAAGAAAAGAAGTGTGTTCAGCTGCATCATTTGCTGAATGAATTCCGTCTGTATTCATCAGTAACATGAGCAGAATGGAATAATTTACCCGGAACTACTACAGGTGTTATCATTTCGCCGTCCCACACTCGTGTGTCTGCTGTGGGATGTGTGGACTGGAGGAACCTGGTGCTGACCCGCTGACCCTGGGGCTCTGACTTTACATAGAGTTGGACCTTCTGACAGGTTCACTTCACTTCATATCAAACCAGTAACGTGCGAACATTCGAGCCTGACGTCTTAGCTTGTCGTGGCATCTTTCTGTTGTAAACGATTCAAACCACTTTATATCTGTGGAGCTCATCACCGCAGTGAAACCCTCAGACGGGAGGTCGGGGAGATCACAGGCTGAAACCCAGAGGTCCAGACCAGAATGTGGTAAAATATTCATTTCCTCAGAGCTCATGCTTTCTTTACAGAACGTATTTGCATTTTGAATTTCTGCTCAGGTAAATGTGTGAAACGCTTCCAAAAGATTAAGAGCAAATAAAGTTCTTAAAAATGTAAATGCAACATGGACATCGGGACCTGTGTGTGCAGAGGTAAATGTGGTTTCCTCATCATCACTCACACTGTGGACTAACTTTAGTTTTGTTGTTTTCTCTGCCCTCAGATCGCGGTTTGACACACAGACACTCGGGCTGTAATTCTGCCCGGCCCGGCTCCTCCTTTGTGATCCCAGTCGTTTTTAAGGCCACTTCCAGCTGGAAGTTTAGTCTCCACACCGCGTTCTCTTGTCTGTCTGCGGCCATGAGTTTTCTTCCCGCGGTGTTCGTCAAGGAGATTCCTTTTCACAGTTTACTCGCTTTGCCAAGTCCTGTTGGGCTATGAATTTATGCTCATGCATTCACTGAGCGCTTTGCGTTTGCTTCTCCTGTCACGTAACGTTTGCCCTTCTGGTTATTCCGGTAAGTGTCGAGCTTCAGGCTTTGCACGTTACGTTACTGTGGCAAGAACGTCTGGTGACGTTGGGAACTGGTTTCCGTGTCATTAAACATCATTTCCACAGGATGTTAGAGTCGTTTCCAACCACCTTTGGACGTGTGTCCCAGTTTGATTTGGGCTTCTCCAGCCTCCAGCCACAGATGTTTCACTGCCAGCTGCTTGCTTATGCGGTTCCATGCCTGACACCAGCCGTGAAGACACCTTCATTTAGGCCCTGCACTCACGAAACGTATAAGTGCTTCAAGCTTGCGTTTCTATTTCATGCTTTATTATTTTTCTATTGAAATAATGCACAACGTTTATTTGACAGTTATAGGTGCTAAGCACGCGATTGTTGTTTAGTAATCATTGCCTCATTACACTTGATTCGAGGGTATAAACAAAAAATATGCTATATTTACTGTAGCTACATAGTTGTGGTTTTACTGAATTATAGTTTTCATATAATGTTGGTTTGTGGTGTGGAACTCAGCAATTCATAAGACAACCGAAACAGAAAAAAATCATACTCTGGGAAACAGAATTACGAGTTGAGATTTCAGTTAAATAAATGCTGTGATTTGTGAATGTGGAGCCGCTTGGACCATCGTGTTCACGTTACTGCAGCGGTGAATGGCTGGTATCTGTTGTTATTGGTGCCGGCAGGTTCTCAGCATGTGCTGGTGGCCCAGTAGATTATCATGAAGCCGTGTCATACACTGCGACGTCATTTTAGGCTTCGGGTTACATGTGGGCAACAAACCAAGACGCTCAGCTTTAGGCTTCCATGGAATCACTGACCTGCACCACAGCGTTAACAAATCTTTAACACTCTGTAATATACAGTCGCCAATTTCCCAACACACTATGCTCATAATAACTATTCCAGATTTGTTCAAGTCTCTATTGACAAAGCCACTGCTTACACTGAGGATGAAGAGGTCACCTCGGTCCTTCAGTTCAACAAATTAGTTCAACTACAAGAGACTTTGCCATAAGAAAATGAACATGATTTAATAATATAGTTTTGGCACAGACTCCTGAGGACATCTGAGCCTGCCCCAGTCCTCAGAGAGCAGGCGGAGTTAGGGGGGAAATGGGAGATGAGCAGGGAAAAGGACAGTTTCAAATAATTTTACAAAGATCTGAAAGGTCCAAAAACATAAACACTTAAGAAAGACGTTGTCGCAGCTTTGCCAGATAATAATTAATAGTGCTGTACCCTAATTAGCACTGATGACGATTGGGGATTTTACCTGTGGAACAGATCAGCTCGTGTGAGTGAAATAATGGGGTTTTGTTATAATTAGCTTGAAAAGGGACTTTTACTTAAAGTGGATCACGGAACGCGGGAGCTTCATTAGGACGGCAGACAGGAAACACAGGTGGCCCAACATGTTTTGGCAAACGCCACGAGAAAATTGGCCTAATGCTGAACAATACACAAGGCTGTGGATGTTCCGTGCCAGCTTTTTTATTAATTATTCCTACAATATCTGTAAAAGAGGACGCCGTAGAAATTACCAGCATCCTGTGAACTCAACTCAATTTTTCATGGAAACTAAACCAGAGGTTCAGTGCCACATGTCAGTAGGTTGTAACAGCAAAGTCCTTTCTTTCTAATAATTAGCAGTTGCACATAAACTCTGATGCGGGAATTGATTATGTCACAGACGTTCATCGTGCCGCCTTCATGAGTAAAGTTCGCTTTGCAAGGACACATTTCCACTGCATGTTTCCCAAAGCGACAGCACGTCAGACGGTTTCCGTGTAAAGGAAATAACTCTCTGCTTGTTTCCACATGGAATACGCACTTATATAACCTGTTTTTAATTTGTTTTCAGGACGATCTTTTATGTGGCGTCCTGCGGATGTTTAAACTGTGACTGTCATATACTGTACTACTCGTTAACCTTGTCGAATAGAGAATGGAGGAAACATCGGTTTCTGAACTATACGTTCAGCTCCAGCCTGGACGCGATGACATCAGACTAGCACGTGTGCACGAAGAGACAGGAGTTCATTAATGCAGATGTAACCCTCAGGCATAATTATTGGACAACTATAGGCAACTTATGAGAGCCACAAAAGTACACACACATTCCCAAGATACTGAATTATGAACCGTGTGTTCACAACGCACAAAATACAGATTTATTATCAATTACAGATTTATTTATTAGCTTAAGGTACAATGTCAGGAGTCTGTTTATTAAGGAGATTTGTGGATATGAACATTTGCTATTACAATTACCAATTTCATAATGCAGTTACTAGTGACCAAGTTAAATGAAAGTCAATGACATATACGCACTTTAAGTGTCAAGGTGCTGAGTATCGGGCACAGCCATCACCACGAGGGTGCAAATATGTCCCCAAAGAGACACAGGGACACGCCGTCGTACCTCACAGCACGATTATGACACTGACTGTAACTCACTGCTCCAATCTGCCATTTCCACAGAGTCTGTCGTTCTTACAGTGTCATTCAGTCAGCATTAGATGTACCGCAGGTGAATTTTCAATTGAATAGTCAGACGTGCAGTTTCTCACCTGCCTCCAGTCTAAAACAGCCGAACCTTAAAGACTCGGGCTTTTTACTTAAAGGAGCAGTTTGACATTTTTGTAAATGACTGTTTGTTTTGGGCCAGAAGGAATTACCGAGCCGCAGGGGAGTCTGGCACGTCGCCCCTGTGCCAAACTGTCATGTTTGCACAGAGTTTCTACAGACGCGGCAGTGGGATGTATATCCTGTTCATTAGCGTAGTTTGGTTTGCCTGTAGGCAGCTTATGTTTCGTGACATCAAATTGTTTCTGTAAGGAATAAAAAAGCTGGTGCTTCGCTGACGTTGGGGGAACCCGGGCATCAGCTGAACGAGCTGTAACAGAAGTTTTAGGACCAGCTGTCCAGTGTTAAACAGAAGAGGAAATTGGAATTAGACTTTTCACACATAACACAGATGTGCCAGTGTTCGCTCTGCCCTACAAACACTGTTTGCCATGAGCGTGTACGTTGCATATGGAGATTTTAGGTCTTAGCACCGTCTGTGTGTGTGGAGGCAGCTTCAGATGTCCGGACTGGAGCTCATGGTTTGGCATAAGACGGACAAAAAAAAAATAAGAAATCAACTTCAGATCAGAAAACGTGCCTTTTCCGGTAATGACAGTATTAGATGTGACATGGAATCAATGGAAGATCACTTATGGGCAATTTGCGCAGCAGAGTCTGGAGACTGTTGTCGAATGGTAATTACGACATGTGTAGCTTTGCAGCCTCATACTGAGATGCTTGTAGTTCTGACACTGATCGTGATAATCGCGTGCACCTTTGATTGCAGTGTGTTTACGGCACGCTCCGAGACGACTCCAGGCCGTTCGCTCGCACTTCTTCTCTTCAGGATTGCTCCTGGTTTCTGAAAACCACTCAGCCTGCCTGGAATCGTGAGTGACAGGATGCGTGTGTGTGTGTGTGTGTGTGTGTGTGTGTGTGTGTGGTTTGTAGCAGTGAGTGGGTGTGTAGCTTTATTTCAGGCTATTTTCAGTTCCTGCCTTGTGCTTCATGAAAGACAACAGTTACACTGATATATTTTTGAAGGCAAATACATTTTTTTCCTGACAGTGCCCAGCACTGCAGTCTGCGTCTGTACTTTTCCATGGCAGTAGGATTGTGGAAGCTTTTCTATTTTATTGTGTTGTGAATTTTATGCAACTGCATTTAGGCTGACGTCTGATTGGATTACTTAGGAGCTTCCCAACTGTTGTTTTTTAACTACTACTACTGATACTGTACTCAACTGTAAAACATAAATGCATAATTCAATATGAAATGACTGGAACATTGTTCCTGATGTTTCAGAAAAAAATGTCCTGGCTGGTTCTTGTTTTGTTTCTTGAACTTCTTTTGTACAGTAGCGTTAGTGATGATAATGATGATGATGACAACCTGTGGTTGGGGGCAGAGCTGTTAGAGAAGAACGCAGATCCTAAAATTCTAAATTAAGTAGAAATATATGGTTGAAATATTCTTTAAAAAATATTTTTAGTGCTTTTGAAACTTGCTGTGACCCGGACTGCGAACAGTCCATGACAGTGCAGCAGAAAGATTCCCTCTTCTAACGAATCAGAGAAGTTTTGCTGCTTCTTCCTTATACGTATATTTACATCACATACATTTCTTTTTCTATATTTATACTATTGCATTACTGTGATAAATTAGTTTAATTAATAAAACAAATACAGGTAATGATGTAAGATGATTTTTATTATTTGCATTAATCGAAAAGTACAAAAGGTGTCAGGAAACATTTTACTGCAGAAAAAGTACAAAAAATGTTCTGCACATACGCTGATTCTCACACACTGATGGGACCGACACTCACCAGGAAGAACTAAGTGGGGTTCAGTGTCTTGCTCAAGGGCACGGGGACATGTGACCAACCACTGTAGGATTGGTGGACGGCGGCGCTGCCTCCTGCACCACAGTTCTCTCTAAAACCAACGAAAGGTAACAGATCCCTTTATCCTGGTGTTTTTGATATTTAACTGAGCACCATCTGTGCCTAACCTTAGTCACATGCTAAATTCATTAAATTTAGAATGAATCACGCACTCGACTAATAAAGGCACAAGATAACGTTGCTGGGAAACAGAGGACGTAATTTGCCAGTTAAGTATTTGTTGACATGTGTCTGCACTTCCTGCTCTGCTCATGCTGCAGACGGCCGAGGGACCAGGCTACACGGACCCTCGTGTTCCGCTACAATCTCACCCCCAAAAACATGCAGTTTCTGTAGCTTGAATGGAAACAGCCGCCCTCACATGTCTCTTGCTCCTAATCTGTCTGGCCCCTCGCAGAGAATCCAGGGCTATTTCCCAGTTCTGGTCTGGGGCTCCCTGCCACTGATAGCGATCTTCTCTCTCTACGGGCGACAGCCAAGGGCTCCGTCCGTTCGGCCGCCGCGCTGCTTTCCGTGGTCAAACTGATTTGCTCCCAGCTGCTGGGATTGTCCTGAGATCTGAGTGTGGAACCACAAGGAGAGCAGAGGTTGATTTTTAAGCCGCTGCTGAGCAAAGTAAATAAAAAATTGTTGGATTTGGATTGGCATCTGCTCCGTGCCAAGAGGGAGTGTAGTAGCAGGCAGACATTAAAAGCGCAGCAACATACCGTGAGTTGTGTCTTTTGAGGGGGAGAGATGAAATGAAGAGTACATTTGTGGATAACTGAGTGCAGAGCCGAGTAGCTGTTTTTCACCAGCTCCCCAGCGGCTGCTGTCTTTGTTTTCTGTTAAACAATCAGCCGAAAACAACAGACAGGGAGCGGGAAAAGCCAAATGACAAATTATTTTAAAAGAGCGTGCAGAAAAATGTAACATGTGTCAGAGGCAGAGTGGGTGTACTCTGTGTGTGCGTGTTCATCTATGCACATAGTGGGTGTCTGAGCCATTCTTATTGATTGTTGAAGCTGGGATGGAAGGGGTTGGGGCTGCACAGATCAATGCGTAGACAGTTTGGACAGTCATAAAACTTTCCAGCAAGGCATCAGACCACACAGAAACAACTCGTGTATTGAACACACAGTGAGCATCAGTACGGTTTGACTTGGAGTTAGTTTCATTTGATGCTTAGACATTTGTTGTTTTGATACAAAGTTAAAAAGGAGCTTCGCTTTTTAAAAATAACTTTGCCGGAAGTTGAGCAGAAACAGACGGCTGACTTTACTGTCATCTCTGCCGGACGGATGCTGAGCGAAGGTGCAGAGCTCTACATCTTTGTAGTTTGTTAGTCTGCCGTAACCACTGTTGGCCACCGTGACCCTTTGACTGCGATTCCATGCACTTAAATAATGGGCAAAAGTCAACAGGATCATAGAATTTATAGTGTGGTGATTACTAAGACTGTTCAATTAAAACTTACAACAACGTCATCTCAAGGCACTTTACATCATAATGTCATTTAGAGGAACCCAACAAATCCCCCTTGAGCAGCTATAGGAAACAGTGGAGAGGAAAATCTCCCTTTAATGGAAGAAACCTCCAGCAGAACCAGGCTGGGGACATAAAAAGTATTGGTCCTAACACAGAGCTTTGTGGAACTCCACAAACAACTGTTGTGTGTGTGGACGATTCATCATTATCAGGACCAAATTGGAATCTATCTGATAGATGAGATTTAAACCAAATTTTGTGTCAAATGCAGCACTAAGATCTAACAGAACCAGCATAGTTGTCCTTGTCCATTATCTGAAGCCAAGAGAAGATCGTTGGTGAATTTAATCTGTGCCATGATGAACTCTAAATCCTGACTCAGATTCTTCAAACAGGTTGTTTCTGCGCAGGTGGTCACATAATCTTAGGATTCTGCCATTTTCTGTTTGGTTTCAGATCCTCTTCCATGGGCCCTCTCTGTGTGGAGTGTCCATGTTTGCCCCTGGCCCGGGTTTCCTCCCACAATCAAGACATGCATGTCAGGGTAACTGGAAACACGGGGTCCACGGTGGACCCTGCCGTTTGCCCACAGGTTGGCTCCTCCTCCCTGCACACCTGCCCTTTGCTTAAACCCACATCTGTCCTCCCTTTAGAAGTGGATTGTCTTCTCTGCTTCTCCTGGTGTCAGTGCTCTCCTACCATGCTCCTTGGTCCTGTCTTGTGGTGAGATGCTTGTTTGGAACCATGTGTCTTCTTAAGAGAGATGGTGACTTTATTCTCTCTGAACTGGCTTACCCTGTCATTCAGAAGGAGACGGCTGTTGACTTTTGAAGAACTGTGTTGATGAAACTTTTCCCTTGTTGAAAGGCTAAACCTAGAATATTAATGTTTCTACCACCTTTTCTGTGCCTTTAAATAAACCCGTTTTACTCACCTCACCAAACTGTCTTGTGGGTTGTGTTTGAGTCCCATTGCCAGTTCATAACATGTTTTGCATGTCTGGAAGGGAAGATAGCACTAGGACAAAAGGGTTGTCTTCCACTGAACTAGGAATTGTTGAAAAGAGAGTTTGAAACTGGAAGTGTGTATTCATGCCAAAAGAAAGGAGCTGAAGATGAAAAAATATTAAATAGCCTGAAGTTGTCAGCTGAACACAGTGATTGAATAAGTTTTGCTAGAACTTCACTCTTTTGGCGAGATCACTTTTTATAAAACAGCTTTTGTAGTGGTGCTGAGTGTTCAGCTTGAGGAAATATAATGTTATAATTCATCTTCTCTTTCTGTCCGTCTGTCTCTTTCACTCTTTGTTTCGACCCAGCTATAGTCTGTCACCTTCTATATGTGTCTGATGAAACAGTGGCTTCGGTTTTACACTTGCTTTTCCTAGACCTTAAATTTCAAATGGTTTGAAGCTGCAGTGGTGATAAATCAGACACAGTGGATATTTGTTTGGGTTTCTACCAATTCCTGTTCCGTGAAGAAAGTGCAGTTTTTTCAGCTGTGCCAGAAATGGAAGCAATATGGCACAGACATAAATAGGTCTGGAGCACGATGTCCTTAAAAAGTGAGTGGCCGATCAAGAAGGGAAACACAATGTGGGCAGCAGTTGCTGTCTGTTGAGTCTCCACCATCTCAGCCGCTAAAGTTTTAACTCCCTCGGTGAAGTCACAGGTGTCTTCACTTTACTAGCGTAAATGGTAAATTGATCCAAAGTGAATGAAAATGTTGGTTGTCACTCCCATTCACCCACACACCAGTGGTGGTGGCTGCCATGCAAGACGCTCACCCGACCCACCGGGAGCATCTTCCGTGTCTTGGTCAATGACACGTAGCCAGGAGGGAGCGGGAATCGAACCACTGACCCTGTGGTCTATGGAAATCTGCCCTGTCAACTGTGAGTTTTTAATTAATTACATTACATTACTGTCTAGTGTCAGTGTGAAAAAAGCCAAATTAAATTCACTGTTAGAAGGAAGAAATTGTAAAAAGTTGAAAAAACAGAGACAATAGATGAACGATGTCATCCAAAACACGAGGATTCGTTCTCTGGAGATGAAAAAGAAGTGATAGTTGTCCATGAGTTCTCGAGAAGACTTCTCATTGGCCAGTGTATTAATAGAGTTGAAGTTTTGACCCAATGATGGACAGTGAAAAGTTTTAAATCGTCGTCTGGGGGCTTTTAAAATTTAATGACAATCTGCTCAGTGGTTGTTGAAATTTCTCGGTCTGGACCAAATTCTTGAACAAACAGACGAACAGATGGAATGACTAACTGACCAAACGACATCTCTAACGTTGCACAGTGCCATCAGTGGGAGAAACGTTGGTAGTATCATTATATCATAATTAAAATCAGTCAGTCCAAAAAGTAAGAAAGGAAGTGAACATGAACTCCTGTATCTGTGCTAGAATTGTTGTAGTCTGGGTAGGAAACCCTCGGAAACAGTTGAAAAATTCCTTTGAGGCCTTGAAATGTCACAACGTTAAGGTTTGTTCTCTGTAATCTGATCAAACTCGTACAGCCGCTGTAGCAAACATGAAAAACATGTAATCACCAAACTGCATTATATTTGTCTAAAGCGGCCAACGTTTGCTGAACCTGATTGCTTTTAAAGACAAGATTAGTCATACTTATCATCTGCAAGCAGATATTTTTAATAACATGTTTATTCAAACAAGAGCTCCTCTCAGAATAAATATTGATAGGAATAGATTATACTTCTATAATCTGCTGCAAATCAAACGCTCTGCTGTGTCTAATAATAGGAATCCCAACATCCAGGCCAAAAATACTATCACTGCTTCATTTACACAGCGAAAAAACAATCAGATTGTCCTACAATCAGGGAAGATCATATCTGATTGGATATCTGAGGTCTTTACAGCAAGGACAGTGGGGCAGATGTGTGTCGATCGGAGATAGCGAGGATTATCAAGCATTAACAGTGTCGAGCTGCTCTGCCACAGCTCGGCAGCCAGCAAACAAGAGACAAGGTTTAGCAGGAATGGACACGGGCAGAGCCGTGATGTGCAGGGAGACGTGGTTTAAACTTGAACGTCTCGCCGAAGAAAACCTCAGAGCGTGTCTTTTATTAAATCTTTGATTAAATGCTCTCCCCTGCGGGTTTGAAAGGTAACTCTATAAAATTTGCAGTCAGATGCTTGTGGTGATGAAGTGCGGAGCATTACTCTGCAGTTTTAGGTTCTTTTTGTCCTGAGTTTAGAGCCTGCATCAGTCTGCAGCGCTGTCAGATGGAGCCGCTCTCTGTACAAATGTGTGATCAACATCAGAGCTAAAAGAGAGTGAATAATGAAGCGACATGCGGTCCGGGAAACGAAACGTCGGATGGAAATAGGATGTTAGCCATAAACCCACAAAAAAAAGCAGGGGGAAAATTGGTGAAGTTGCCCTTTAACTTAATGTAGCCATATCGACAATGTAAATGTCAAGGCTGTGTTGATACTAAAAATATCAGGAATGTGTTCCCACTAATGTTATTTTACCCCCAAAGGTTTGATTTTGCAGCACAATATCCAGTTTGTTCAATTATGGCCTTATTAGCTCACCATTCATCCAAGGACGTCGGTGCTAGTCCACCTTCATCTCGATAACTGTAGCCAATGCAAAAACACAATCCATCCACTCAATCTTACAGATGAGACCCTAAACAATAAAGGGAAGTTCCCCTAAACATCAGATCAGCTTCGGTGAACCTTGGCCTTGATTGTCCAAGTCTCTGGAACTCTGATAATGTAGGGGAGAGCACTGTCAGTTCAAAGGTGTTGATATGTGACTGTGAAGGTCATAAAATATTTGGACCTAGGGTTGGGGACACGGTCATCAGGACAGAAATGTCTCATCCGAGGATAAAGTTGACCGCTCGGAACTTGGAACTGATTCGCAGTTATTATTTCCTCTCGGGGGATGTGCGCATTCATCTTCGTAATGAGGGGTTTACGAAGTGCAGGCCTGCCGTAAAATCCCTCTCTGTGGAATTGTCAACAGGCTGTTCGTGGTGACTCAGTCGGATGATTCCTGCACTGACATTCACAGTCACCTGACCAAGACTTGTTTTTTTCTCACACATTCATGCACAGGCGTTACAGTCATCAAATGTGCAATTGTGATCCTAGTTACTGACGTCTTTCCCACAGATCCAAATACAGATGTCACTGCAGGCGCCGTTCCTGGCCAGTTGAAACACTGACTAAGGCTCCTGCCATCTGTGACACAACAACAAAGCATCTTTCAAAGTCACTTAGGTTGTTTCCTCTTGCTGTGTTGATCCAGAACCAACTGGACCTGCTCAACAACAACAGCACACATGCCACAGAGCTTAATTGGGCCACGTAGTGCCTCTGCATTCATTTTGTTAATCCACTCTCCCCTTTAATCTGCCACCACCTTTAAATTTTCCGTGATGCAGATAGTGATGGAGCGGAGATGTTCAGATCGGGGACGTGTCTGCAGTGTTCCGGCTGATATCCATCACTTGGCTGTTGTACAACGAGATGCTGTGGCTCGGAGAACAACGTAGCTAATTTATAGGCATCGGAAAATGACCCACTGACAAATGCAGCAGGACTGAGGCTGTCGAGACGCTATAAATAACTGGCATCTGCTGTTTTATGCCAATAAAGTATTAAAATGAATCACAACACAGGCTCATAAAAGCGCTGTACAGATTTATGCCACTGTGTGAATATTAAGTGGTGTCACTTATTTAATTTAGATTTTTGGAAACTGACAGGTGTCAGAACTGGTAGGAGATTGGCAGGCAGTCAGGCAGGCCTCCAAGCGAAATAACAAGACAGATATGAAGGCGTGGAGGAGGCAGTTAGGAGCTGATGATGCATCTTTCACGGCGTCACTTTACTCGTCTATTTGCTCTGCTTTGTTTTGAGCATGTGTGATTTTTTTTTGTTTGTCTTCATCTCGCTGCTTCTTCCCGGACGGTTTGTTGTTTGTTTTCTAATGCTTCCCCTCGGGGATCACCTGAGTAAGCGCCTACGCGAGCGTGACAAGCACTTAAGGGCCTGTTGAAAGCCAGTGAGGATATGGAAACCAGCAATCACACACACACACACACCAGCCGTGGGTTGTAGGAGCCGGCGTTCATGCAATGGTGGCAAATCCAAAAACATTGTGCACGAGCAGATGATACAGCTGATCTCATTAACTACAGACTGACCTTCATTCTCTCTGGATCCTCCATTCCAGAGAAGCTCATATTGCTCTCCCAGTGTTCTTCAAAGTCAGCTCATTCTCTACCGTTCCCTCTCTCTAGGTTTCCTCTGCTTTCCTTATAATGAAAAACGAATTCCCTCACATAGAATTAGAGGGAGGTTGATTGGTAAAGCCAGTCCGGAGCATTAACAGGGCTTAACCTCGCGTGCCCTTTCTTTGTTTTAATATCATTTCCATGTTTTGCTTCCATGGTTTCATGCTCTGGATTAGGAAAGGGCAACAACTGCAGCTGCATCAGCAAGACTCATAGTCCACTTATGTGTAACCAGGAAAATGATTCTGCATTTCCAAATTTGGCACCTGTGGCCAGTGAAATGTGCCCGGACTATGAATTGTGTGTTATTGTGTGTCTGTATGTGTTTGTATTAGGTGTAGAATTAGGACTGTGGGACGGTTTGAAATACTTCTTAATAACTTCACTAATGAAAACCTAAATTAATAGTCAAGAGTGAAATAGTTAACTACAAACACAAGCTCTGAGGCTCATCCTTCACCTTTGGAAACAACAGCTTTCAACACAAGGACCACATACTTCCACTATCCAAGGCTGTCATTTTTTCATTTCTTTTCATTTTTATTTTCTAGAAACCCTTTTACTGGAGTTACTACCATCTTCTTGTTTTAAATAAAGAAATAAATTTAAAACATGTCCCTTTTAAAACATATTTAATAAAAAAAAATGTGAAATGTGTGTTTGTGTAATTTCTTTAACTTTCAGTCTCCATAAAAACTCTTTAATTTGGGGAGGTTGATGTGGAAGGTTTGTGTTTCCCATTCTCAAACCAAAGTCTCCTTTTGTTCTGTAAAGCCTCTTTGTTTCCCGTGTATGCATTTTGTTATAGGTGCGTTTATTATATCAGACAATTTGCCTGTTTTCAGGTTATTCGGTGGTTGGTTATCAGTCGTCACCATGTCCATTTGGTTTACTGGGCCACTGACGACGTGCCAATATGAGTATCTGTGAGACAAACTACATATCACGGAAGCAAACGTGACAGTTGGTGAAGCAAAATAAAAAGACACCAAAGTGAAAATTGAAAGTCAATGTTGTAACGTTACGTTATTTTAACTCAAATCGTTATATTTTCCTATAAACCCACCGATTCATATATATACATCTATATATATTATGTTTTTTCAAAAAAGTTGCACTGAGCCTGTTATTGTAACCGTCACAAAAAATAAATATACAGAAATAAAAGCCATCTACTGTTCCCGCTGAGCAGGGACCTACCAAGAACCGAAAGAATGACTGGAACATGTTCAAAGAGGAAACTACCCTAGGTAAGGAGCCAAACACAGAAAGTGTGTGCAGCTACATCAACGAGTGCATTGAATATGTGACAGTCCCCATCATCACACAGGCCATGAGCCATGGGTGACAGGGGAGCTCCATCCACTGCCGAGAGCTCGGAACACAGCCCTCAGATCAGAGGACAAATGAATTCTGAGGGCGGCATCAGAAAGGCAAAGCACCAGTATGCTGAGAAGATCCAGGTACCTCTCTGACTCTAGACGCCTGTGGAAAGACATTCAGCCAGTCAGACTAAAAAAGGCCCCCACCACGGGTCCGTGATGGGGGCACCCTCCTCCCTCATGAGCCGCATGCCTTTTTCATACATCATTAAACAACGCACCAGCAAGTACAATGGCATTAGCCAACAGGCCCTACATCTGTCTCTAGCAAGGTGGTGAAAACCGTATCCAAGGTCAGTGCCTGCAAGTGTGAGAGACCTGAAAATATCCCAGTATTACATTGATGGTACGGGAACAATATTAACATGAGGCTCGCAGTCATCATCACCCTTTAGAATTTGTAGCCGATTTCAATCAGCAGGGTCAAACTGCAGATCTCAGTATTAAAGATGTGAGAAAAGAGAAGAGAGAAACTCCGATCCTCAAATGATCTCTTTATAAATGACCACTGTAAAGATATTTCTACACCACTAAAGGTCTCTACTTTTTGTGAAGTAAATCTTGGTGCAGTGAGGTACCACGAAATCCCTTCTATAGGCTGTTCTTGTGTGCGCTGGTTTTTGTGGGCCAATATAGGAAAAAACTGTAGATTTTTAGTGGTCCAGCTCATAGTCCGTCCAGTTTGCACCCCAGCCCTACACTGTAGTAGCCCTAACTCAAAGGCAGCATCTATGTGGTTTCCATATTCCACCACATTCAGCCCACACGAGGAACTTCCTGAACAATGGTGAGCCCGTCGCCTAAGTACCTCTACCTAAATGAACAATCTCTGCCTAAACATCCAAAGGACATAAACCATTGTTGTTGACATCAGCTGTAGAAAGAGTCAGCAGTGCACATCACTCATCTGCTTCTCACATCATCGGAAAACCATCCTCAGCTTTTCTACAGGGGCACCACAGAAAGCCTCCTGACCAGTTGCATCCTGGTACGGTACGATAGCAGACTATAAACACAGCTGGTAGGATCATCGGCACCACTCTCGCCTCCATTCACAGCTCTGCGTGGCCCCTCTTACCCCTCCCATCACCTCCTGGACCCCTGCCATCTGGCTGAAGGCTCAGGAGCATCCAAGCAAACACATCCAGACTCTGTAACAGCTTCCCTCACCAAACCCCAAGGAAGGTCGAAACATACCTCTGTCCACCCCCCCTCCTCCATCTAACCCCTCCAGCACACATTCTTCACCATAACACAGAGAATTCTCATCAGCTGAGCAAGTGTCTCTTTCCTCACACAAAAAATCCTGCTTGAGGACTTCCTCACTAATTATTGCTGCTCAAAGACGACCTCATTAATATTATCCTCTCTACACACTGGTTTATGCTGCATCATTAAATAAAACCTAAATATTCTTTTGATAAAATAATATTCCTGAATGTTTTGTTACTCTGCGAACACCCTGGAACAATGACAGCAGCTGTTCGCAGGAACCAGATTACAAAATGTAAAATGTTTGCCTGCTTCTATTTATAATTGTAGTTGTCTACTCATTTTACTCTTTGGTTGGGGGACTAAACTTCAACCGCGTAGACTTTTGGTGTTTGCTATAAGCTGCTGCAGAGATAAACTGGCACGTTAGATCAAGACTTACGGTTCTGTTTCAGAAGATGTCAAACTCCATAGGAGATCAGCAGTAGGGTTTTAAAAGATGCTTCGTAGCTTATTCTTAACTTCTGAACTTATAATCTACTTAGAGTTTAGTTTTGTTAAACTCTTCTGCAGTAAAACTTGTAAGATTGAATTTTTGTGTTGAGGACCGAGGCTCACTCTTGACCAGGAAAATATATGGACAGAATTAAAAGGCATTTCTAATGATATGATGTTGGGGTCTGTGTTAAATACAGTGAATTATCCAAAACTTTAGATGGACACAATGTCAGAAAAACTGTGATTTAAGAGCCTCCAGCCTTTGTTCTGCTTTCAGACATGTGAAAGGCCAGAAACACAGTTTGCTGTTGGTATGTGGTTCTGGTACCTGACCAATCAAAGGGAGCGTACTGAGAGGCGTTCTTAGAGACCAAAGCTAAAACTGACTATTGTACACTGGTTAAAAAGAAACAGAGAAAGTGACAGGACGAGAAAAATCTCTCTTTGACACCGAAAGTGAATATCAGCTTAATATTTTCGGTTCAAATTTTTGAAGCCTGCACAAGCTGAACATGTGGATGCCTCCACATATGGAAAACACACATGTCCCGTGTTATTAGGCATTTTTATTGCTTTATCAGAAATAGATTGTGAATGGAAAACTCCCAGGCAACGGTACGAGTGGATACAGAGGGAGAGAGCAGCAGCCGGGTAAAGCAAAGACTACATGCCAGAGCAAACCAAACATGCACGAAGGATAAAGCTGCCATGAAGCCACACTGAGCCCTCTGACTTTCACAGTATCAAAGGCCATCTGCTGGTGCGTTCCCCCGCGAACTCTCCACAGCAGACCCCGAACGCACAGTGTGTTCCCTGTGTTTTCAAAAAGTAATATCACTATTGACAGGTCTCCTGAAACAGGATGGAGAATAAAATAAATCCTTAGCCCTAATGTCAGTAATCCGGTTTAAGCGCAGTAGTGTGTGCTGCTGTGACGACAGACCGAACGTTTGCTCACATGATAACCTTGGTCCATATTTTCACTCATGGAATCTTAGGCTTTAAGAGTTTTTTCCCTCGACAATCCAGTGTAAACGTTTCCTCCAGTATAAAAGTCACGGTCCTGTGAGAGCTCACTGCAAACTGAGTTATGAGAGAATTAAGACGGCGGGAGTGACAATATTTGTTGTTAATCTCAAGAATTAACTGTCAAGCTCTAAATTCACGAGCAGTCCATTGAGTGTTCGTTATCTGTTGTCATGAGTGCCGTAGAAATGGGCCAGTAGGTACCTGCTCCACGTGTCAGCAGATTATGGGATATTATACAAAGCATTGTCAGCTCAGAGCCCAAAAAACAAGCTCGTGGCGAACGTGTACTGTTGAGACGAGACATTAAAACGATTGTGATGTTGGTTGAAATGCAACTAATGAACTAATTTAATGAACAGGGGTAAAACTCTACTTCAACATGGCGGCTGCAGAAAGCGGTGACTTCCTGTGTTCGTCATCACATCCTCCCATCCAACATTTGATCCTGACAGCCTCCATCACTCTGTTTGACCGTTTGTTGCACTGCATTCCCTCTGTCCATTCCATTTTTGTATTTTTATTTATGTGTTTCTTTTGTTTTGTTATAGTTTTATTTTTTCTTAGGGATGAGGTTTGATTGAATTTTACCAAATCTGAATCCAATTTTGAATCTTCTTAGTGAATCAGAATCCTTTCAAATCCCTTCTCATTTTTTCCCAGGTAGTTTCTGGGAAATTAAAACATCTGTTAGTTGGAAGACAGAAACTTTACTAATTTTTCCCTGAGCTGCGAGCAAGTATGTTGTTTGCTGTTTGGGAGGCATAGAGAAAATAATTATAATTCTATTTATAAACCTGTGATATCCTCTAATATCCTCCTCTGGCATCATGATGAGCAGAATCAGCATCACTTGGGGTGGCCTCCCGGCCCCCCCCAGAACTGCCACCGGCACTATGAAAAACACAATTACACCTACAATCTGCTTATAATGTGTTTACACATTGTCTCACGTTACAATGTAACTTCTGCGTTTGACATTAGATTCATAAAAAGAAAACATGTTCATACAGACAATAACGAATAATTTGGTGCTGAAATGCCTTGGCGTGCTTTTTTTTTGGATCCCAGAGAAAATCGTTTTGATCTCTACATGCAAGAAAAACCGTGTATCCTCCCTCTTTTGTTCCCCTTTGTTGAGTGACACATTTTCAAAGTTTGTGATTCCGTTGTACTAATTTACATATTCATTCATCAGCTCGCATCCTGTATGTTTGCGTATGTGTTAAATCTGTAATTTGACCTTTAACCGACAGCATTTGTTCTTTTGCATATGTGTGTTCGTCGTTCCAGTTGCAGCCTTGTTTCCATGACAGGAGGGACAAGCGGTTATTGATGGCGCCCAAACTCTGCCTCCCCCCCGGCTCATTTCCATTCCGCCTGCACCACACCTCGCTATCTTACTTTACGATCCCCTCATTAGTTGATTTGCATATTTATGTCGACAGGCGACGCACCGAACCTGGACTCAGGGAAAATCTCTGCATCTGGCTGTTGTGTAGCATGAAAAATATACACTACCTCCCACTTTTATGGAAGCCCCTCATAAATTGTGCACACAGGACACTTTGTAAGAGGTGAGGCAGAAACCTGTATGGTCCTGCTCGGAATTAATTGAGTGTCACTTTAAGAATCTGAGACGGCTTGTTGATAAAGTGCAAAGATTGATGGCACTCTGGGTTACTTGGATGGGAGCTTCATAAAACACAAGATTATTTTCGGAGACAAGCTCCAGTTGATGCACTACTGTTCTCTGCATGGTGTGTGTGTGTGTGTGTGTGTGTGTGTGAGGGTCCTGTATGCACATGTAAAACAATCTATTGGTGCCCGTGTGTGTCTTATTGTGTCTTTAGGCTTTACTGTGCAACAAACATCTACAGGACGTCTTGTGATGATCAGTGATGATGATGATGATACTGGGAAAGACAAAGATCAAAGTAAAAATATTGATGATGATAAACACTGTGGTGATAGTGACAATGTGATAATGAGGATGGTGACTGCAGTCGGTCTTTCTTTTAGCCGTAACATTCAAAGCAGCGGGTGGAGTCAGTGCTGTGGCTGAACTCTTGAGTTATGGTGTGAAAACATTGGGGAAGATATAAAACTTGTACATACAATAGTGTGAAATATAAATTCTGCATTAAAAGACACTACCGGTCTGTGGTTCTGGTCTTCCAGCCCTGAGCTAAACACACACACTCTCACTCATTAGTGCGATGTCTCTCCTACCGTTTCCAGTTGTCAGTGTGGCAGCTGGGTGTTTCTGTGGTGTTGTGGCCTCGCCTGTGGACACAGGCAGGAGCTGTCAGTGCAGATCACACCCCCACTCTGATGCCCTACACCCCCAGTTCCAAGTCCACCTTCTCTTCAAAGACCCCAGAGCCGACACCCCTGTCCTCCAAAACCTGCGCATTTCATTTGTTTTTGCCGTATGCTAAGGTCATTGGGGTTTAAGATCATAAAATGGACATTGGATGAAAGAAGTGATGAAGACACCTGTTAAACAAGATATGACAAGGACCTTTTGTAAAAGTGGAGCCAAATGGCATCCGATACAAAAGGAAAAGAAGTGTAAAGTAAAGTCAGTCCTACCTAATGACCATGTACCTACTGCAGGCGACTGGAGCCTATGACCGGTGTCACTGGCGGACACCATGGACAGGTGTCCAGTCTGTCAGAGAGGCATCAGATAGAAAACGTGCCGTCTCCTACGGCGTTTCCATAAATCAAGGCCTTCGGACTGTCAAATAAAAGCTGTAATACAGAACTCTGATATCCATCGTTTGATCTTCGGTGTACGACACGGACGACTGAATTGGTTTTGCCGTTCCAGCACTTTTGAGTGTCTTTGGGAAACTTAATGAGTTTGTTTTCTACGTACAAACATCAGAGATAAAGAGAAATCAGAAAATAATGTGTTTGCATCTGAATACGAGGATATTGTAACAGAGCACACACAGTCTGTTAGTTTCTTTCCACTGAAAGTACAAGCAAAACACAAGTGAAATAATTTACAACCACCAACACTATTAACTCAAACAAATATAGAATTAGTCATTATTAAAATTCTATCATAATCCAAGGACTTTTCAAAACACATTGGACCAAAAAGCTGTTTGCTGTTCAGTTTCCTAAAGTTTGAACTAAAAGATGGAAAAAAGCAACATATTCAAGCACAGGAAGCTTTCAGGATGCTTCCTTCTGGCTGACACGACAGCTCAAAGGATTCAGCTTAGTGCTGCTTGCAAACATGGAAAAACAAGCGGAATAATTCATGAAGCACACCCTGCGATAAAACATAACTTTATTCAATATTTATATGAAGTCGAATAAAGGCAGTTCCATCCTGACAAAGTAAATCATCATAATTATTGAGCACACAATAATTCTGACCCTGATGATGCTTGTGTTTTGTTTTGTTTTTTTGGCTAATTCACAAATAATCATCGGTCGCTGTAATAACCACGTACTGTAAGTGTGGGACATTCAATTCATTACGAATGATCCTGTGGCAGCAGCAATCAAACAACATGAAACTTCTGATGATAAATAATGGAGGAGTCTTTAAAGCTGATATATGATAGCATGTCGTGCACTAAAAACACTGCGCTGGTGAATCTAGGCTCTTCTCAAAATCTAAACGCGATCTCCCGGTCGGTGTTTGCAGGCTGCACTGCAAAGACAGCTCCAACATACCTACACATCGTCAAAATGTCTCGTACCGAGCCAACGTGTTGAGACATTTTTAATTAGCTGGAAATCCAGCCAAGCATAAAGACCAAAGTACAGAAAGGCTGTAATGAGCCTCAAAACTGGAAATGTTTATTTGCTTATTAGAACTAATGAAAGGCCGTTGAAATTCAATGTGACTTAAAATGTACCTTCAGCTTCATGTGGTTTTTATTGAGCGGAATTTAAGGATACAAACCTAAACGACCAATAAAATAAGACAAACCATCTTAAAAATGTGGCTCCATTTGATCAAACCCGTCAAACACGTCCTGTTGTTTAGGTACATAGAGGCTGCGGCCACACACCATCCAATTAATTTGTTGCATAAAATGCCAGTATTTTTTGCCAAGTGAAGTGCAACCACAAAAGTGGAACAATTACAGAATGACCATAACAGGAAGGGCAACTAACAGACTTGCCATATGGCGGCTACGGCGACAGGGCTAATCAGGAGCTCCACATTAGTCTGTCACATCACAGAGCCGCAGACACACTTCCTGTCATCTCTCCGTGACTTTGTCCAACCTGGCCAAAGTCCGTTCACGTGAGCGTTTGATAGAACCATCAGCACATCGATGTGTGCGTGTTGCGTAGACCTTCATCGTATAAGAGTGAAATATAAATCAGCAGGTTCACGTGAAGAATTCTCCGTCTGCTGGGACATGGTGCCGACCCTTGTTGTGACTGGTTACCAGTTATGTCGAGCTCAATTAGCTGGAACATCTTATTAGGAAAATATTCAATATATTTTCTTTAGAAATGCAAAACGTGCCTGACAGGACGTTTCTTTTGAAAAAGAAAATAAGATTTTAGGATGTTTGTTTTTCTATAACTTTTTTAAATTCCTTTTTGCAGCCGAGCCGCGTTCCAGCTGCACACACATAGTTACCAGCACAGTGTGGGAGTGTGTTTTCAGCTCAGATCTCGTCCCAAACTCATCTTTGTTCTCACGTTTATGAAGGAAAGCCCAGGGATACGTGACCATCCTTCATTCCTCTCCAGCTCGTCCAGATGTGTCTTCATGTCCGTGTGCACCCTGCCAGGAAAATCTGCACCAGTGGTGAGAAACTGAGCACATTCGTGTATTTAATAAAGTACGTAAGTAGACATTTTACCTACTTGTCCTTTATCATTTTTATTTTGACATTTTAAAATTGTAATTATTGTACTCTCTTTACTCCAGTGCATTTATTTCACAGCTTCAGATTCATTCCAGATGTGGCTTACTGATGTTCCAATACACAAACTGAAATTACATGAAGTTCAACTTGATGAAAAATAAACCTTTGACTTATAATCAACGTTTTGCTCTTTTGAAAAGATGAGTTTGTCAGACGTGCATTAGCGTCAGTAGCAATACACAAGCCAATATTTGCTGTTTGTGTTGCTACTCGGCATCAGCAATTGAACGTAAGGAATTAAATGAATGTTGAAGCAGCAAACAGTCAAACATTAGGCAGTTAACGTCGTCGTCGCCTTGGAGCTGTACAAAAATGTTACATTCATGTTATCAACAGCAAGAGTGTTTAAATAATCAGTTTTTTTAAGAGTTACTTTGTTGGACTGATGACTGTCGTACTGCAACATATACATTTTTAAATGTCAAAGCATATACTTAGTACTTTAATTTAAGTGTGTAAGTGGAGATAGTTCGAGCGGAATAGTTCCCTAATAATTGCTTTGAGCGATTCATTCACATCTGCATAACTGTCATTGTCAAAAAAAACAACCTGGCATGTGACGGTGGCATCACCTCTGCATTACCCTGCGTCTAACTAGGATTTCATTTAGTTTTTGGTGAAACATTAACATTTTAAAGTGTTGCCACGGCGCCTGCTTCTTTTGTGGAAAAGCAGAGGTTCACGGGGAAGAAACGACATCGCGGATGAAAGGACGTTCAAATCCGCCAGATGGACACAAACGACGTGGAGAACGTGAACGAGGAAGCAGTCGATCATCGGTAAATGTCTATTCAGATCCAACCGGTGTGTGACTTCCACCGACTTTGCTCAGACTGAAGAAGCTACTTGGATTAGCAGTAAAACGTTTCGAGTTCAGTAGGCACGACGGAAATTCAGTATCTAATCAGCGTGTGTGTGTCATCCTGCCTGAACACTCACTGTAGTCAGTTCATAGGCAAAGCTCAGGGTTCAGAGTCAGAGGGAAAGTTTCTGATCGGCTCACGTCCCATCGACTCGTGATTATTCCTACAGGGCTTATTCATCTGCCGTCGTGATGTCAGCTGTTCTCAGACACTGGTTCAAGGGTTTTCCAGGAAGAACAGGAGAGTGAAAAGTGAGATAGGACTGTTACGCACATGACAGCGAGCACCTCGTTAATTCGACGCATTTGTTTCTTCGCTGTAAACTCTGACAGGCTGGACGGAGGGAAACGAGCAGGGAGAGATAACTGATGGACGGGGAAATGAGCGGAAATCAGACCGACAGAAACGGGGCTGCTCATAAATAAAGGACGGAGTTCTGAGCCTCGATTTGGCAAAACAAGAACAGGATGAGAAGACAGAGCAAGGACAGTGGGGCTGAAGTGATGAGATAGTTTTTGTTATATGATGTCAATATTTTGGGGGAAATACGATGTTGACAGGCGTTTTTTCTTGTGTCTTCCAGATTTATCAGATTTAACTTGTAGTTCACTGAACACTGACACTTTTTATGGCTAGTATATCTTCAAATTATGTCTTTAGATGTCGGCATTCATCGAGACCTGTCCCTCAGTAGTGGGCTGACTGCCACAAATGTGCGCCACTGTCCCCGAGAAAGGACGACTTACTAATGCCACACGGTTTCCCCTCCAAGACCGACCAAAGCAAAATACACGGACGATTCAACGTAGAAACTGACTTCCTGGTTTTCGGCTGCAATAAACCAGCAAAAAGTCGACTAAATGCACCTGGTTTCACATTTGAGCTTGTACAACTCAGTTCATCAGTGTTGTTTTCTGATTCAAACTGAAACTGTCGCCCTTTGTTGATCCTCCCAACATGAAGGAGGACGTATTTCTTACTGGTCAGTAAAACAAGTCAAACTGCATCCATCCAAATCATTTACATGCAGGACCATTAACTTCAGGCCTGTTGTCTTTGGCTCAGTGTCCATAATAACCTTCCAACTGAACCGGCGTTAGGTCTGTGTCAGAGCAGAAACCCCACGGTTTGGTTTTAACTCCTGAGCACATACTGAGAATGTTCAAGAAAACCACGCTGACTCTGATGCACTATGTACCCACTGCATAAAAGGAACTTTTCCTGCACGATGTCATGGTTTGGAACGGAGCTAACGCTGAGGTGGGTGGCAGCGTTTGTGGAGAGAATGTCACAGAAAAAATGAGGAAAACACCACAACATAAAAAGTTACCGACAGGCTTGTGTTTTGCATGTTTCCTGTAGCTCAGAAACCTGTTGATCAGAGTTTTGAGAATCTACACAATATTTCAAAGTGATGCCACGAAAAAACACACCGTTCAAACTAATACTGATGGTGAACTCGACCACAGTCGGTTTAATTTAGATTTTATCTAAATGTCCGTTTGCAAGTTCAGTTAGTTGTTGTGGCGCGTCTGCTTAAACCAGTGTTTCTCAAATAGTGGGGAGCGCTGCCAGGGGGGGCGCGTGAGACCCTGGGGAACATGCTTTTTTTGCCGTACTAGAATAAAGTGTAATTGCAGATCCAGTCCAGTAGTTGGCAGTGGCGCTCTCATTGTCAGAGTGTGCACAGGGGGGATTAGCTCTATGGTGTCGGGTTTATTTTGCACCGAGTAAATGAACGCTAGCGCTAGCACATCCCCCCCGCCGCGATTAGAGTCACGGGGGACGTGAATTGTTTTTTTTTTCGCTAGGGGGGGCGTCACAGAAAATAATTGAGAAGCACTGAGTGAGTTGGGTTTAGACTCTGGCACCTTATAAATGAATTCACTCAGGTTATGAAGTTTTACGTGCTTATTAGTTTAGGTTTAAATCTGTAGCGACACATGACATAGCAGGTTGTTAATGACTTTTTCTGTCTTGGGTCCTTGTAGCTCTGACTTCTCATTAAAAAGTACAACCCAGTCCGATGTCTGGCATCTCGTTTGGTCACTCTGTTTTTTCCCCCTCATTTGCCTTTTTGTGAAGAATACCCATGGATGTCTGTGGATGGAAGAGTCGAAAAGAGCAAACCAAATATTATGTAATCAGTCAATCAGAAGTTAATTAAAACTCATTTTCAACTAATTTATCTTATTTCAACACTCTCTTGTATCACAAAGTGTCTTTATACTGTATCTGAGGTGATGTGAACAATCAACACACCATCAGCCTAATCCTCGTACGGGGGGGTGGGGGTGGGGGGCAGTGTGTGGGCGGATAGACATGATGGGATGTGATGCCTCTATCCACAGGTAAAGGGTAGGGGGGGGCACGAGGGATCACAAGGCTCAGCGAACACAGCCGGGGGATGTCTGAGCATGTTGTGGCTACGCTGACAGACAGACTGTACCCATCCGTCACACACACACACACACACACACACACACACACACCTTCACTCGTGCTGTGTGTGGTTGTGGGGATAGAAGTGTAGGTGCGTGATCTGAAAAGGTCTTGGCAGCTCAGGCCTGATGTGTGTAGGCAAGTGTCTTCAAAGGTATATGTCAGTGTGTGTGTGTGTGTGAACGTCCATTGTCGGAGGACACATGTGCGTGTCCTGCATGCACACAGGTCCAAATGTGAGGCGACTTTGTTCTGACAAATGGATCTTTGGGTGAAAAATTAAAGGTACATTCTGTGCTATAAATGACAGCGTCACGGCGCTTCAACACGGTCTCTGTTCTGCATCCATATTGTGAAATCAGCGAGAGTCTCAGTCCCTTTTGTCCAAGTGGTTCTCAGCTTCACGCAGGCTGTGAAGCTAAGAGGGTTTATTGAAGTGAACTGAAAGGCTTTCGCAGCACAGTGGCTCACACACATCTCAGCTTTTAGTGCCTTTCCTCGCTCCGTGCTAACGTCATGTGGTCATGTAACGTGCACCACAGCGTGCCCAGTGTTCTTTCTAAAACCCGGACTGATTAAAGAGGTCATGAATTCTATTGATTAACTATATTCAGAGTTCAGTAAACTGACAGGGAAAAAATGGAATTTACCTAGAAGTTGGTTACCTGCCTTTGCCCTTGAAACGAATGAATTCTTGGCAGCAAACATGTTCCAAGCATCATGACAGTTGAGGACAGTTATTGACTCCACAGTGTTGGGCAATGCTGTCTCTTAACAATTGTCCTCATATGCAAGGAAACTGCAAATACATTTTTGTGCAAAATACAGTAGCAATAGGAATATGCTTTCTATTATAATAATTACAATGTGCTGTTCAATGCAAACGTCAAGACACAAATATGTGGAATATATCACATATTCACTAACAACGTGTATACTGCACATTAAAGACGTGTCGTCTCATAATTTCATTCATCAAAAATGTTATCAGGCCCGAGGAGGTTGTTTATGGCAGAGAGGTTTGTGTGGATCTCAGGCCTCCATGAGGTCACACGGTCTGTTGCTGAACTCCTTCCCTTCCTGAGCCGTGGCGTCCGTGTGTGCATCCTTTCTTTGTCTAACACAAGTATAGAACATGTACCTGTCGTCCGTCATCTGTGTGACATGTTCATGTGCCACTTGTCAACCCACAGGAAAGACGTGAGCTGACACCGTCGGCTCTTTGACGTCGGCTTGGTGTGTCGCCGTCCTAAGACTCTTGCTGTCTCGCTCATACGTGACTGTAATGTGTGATGGATGAGAATAAACCGTCACATACAGGAAGCTGTTGGTGCAGGCCACGATCCCTCCCTGTGTTACTGGAAGTGTCTCGGGAAAATATTTCTTGCTGAGGTCTTTTCTTAAGCACTTGGGTAATTTGTTTTTAACTCCTGAGTAATGTCTGCAGAGGTTGTGTGCGGGCGCATATAGCAGGATTAGATTTTTCACAGCTTGTATGTGGCCTGAGAGGTGAAACCAGTTTCCAAAGCTCTGGAAAGCTCCCCAACGACTCCACAGCATCATCCACAGCATCATCCTTTCCTCAATGAAACGTTTTCTACTCTCCTGTGGCGAGATTGAATGAACGATCAGTAACATCATCTGCGTAAACAGAATCTGCGCTGACATTTGGGTCCACGGCCCAACATACTTTCTAAATTACTTTTATACAGAGCAGAAGTGACTTCAAGGAAGCGGGTAAATCTAAAGCTGAAATTGGGCAAATTAGACTATAATGGGAATGTTAAAGTAGCACACGCAAAATCAATCCGCACAGCACCTGGGAGCAGTTTCATCTGGAGAAGTTAATTTACAGAAAGGTGAGAGTTTGGTTCATTAACTGAAGAACGCAGGTGTGATCCAAATGCAGGTTCACCCACTGACGCAAAGATACTGGCTTTAAATTGTGAAATACTCACATTAACTTTCTGTGATTAAAACTCCTGCGAAACACACCGCTTTTAATTGACAAGTCACATTTGCTATAGAGCATGCAGGCATGTGTATGCACATATACGTATCATAATGCACCACAGGGTCATGTGGAGTTTGCATGTTCTCCCTGTGCTTCTGTGGGTTTAGGTCCGAGAACTGCGTTTCCTCCCACAGTCCAAAGACTGGCATGTCAGGTGAATCGGTGACTCCAAAAAGGCCACAGATGTGCAGGTAGGTGCATTTTATCACAGGATGGGTTTTGGTTTTGTTCCGTCTGAACATTTCCTTTTCAATGGCTGAAGTGCTTAGATTTATTAACATAAAGCAAAACCAAAGGAAGCCGATTGGGTGGAGGGTGGATCTACAGTGCAGAGGACCGTCAAACCTGCGTGAGCTTAAGGTCTGGGGATGAAAAAAAGACTGTAGATTTGTAAGGCAAATAATAATAATAATTTTTCTCCAGATGACATCTTTTCTAACCTTAATGAAGTGGCAAGGAGCCTAAACGAGCTCTGCAAATTTTATGTCGTACTGCAAGATCATAGTTTTTGGCAGAAAAAGATGTTGTGTGGAAACATGTCCTCAACCTGTTCAGCACTGACGCATCTGAGACTTTATGTTGACTGTCTTTCAAGCCCCATTATGTGAATTACACTAAAAAATAAGATAAAATAAGGCTGCCGTTGCATTGCCTACAAAATCTAGTTGCATTTGTAATTTAATTTTACAGAAACATTTTCAGGACAGAGAGCTGAGCTGTGCCAATGGGGCCAAAGTGAAGCTGCTATAATCATTGGATGCATTTTTATTTCTTATTGGCTGGCTGGCTGTAAATTCCTGCTTTGCATGCGTTACGAGAGTCGTATTGATCTCCTCATCTCAGCTAGAGACAAGTTAGACAATCAGACATGAATACAGATGGTAAAGTGAAACGCATGTAGCATGAGGAACGTCCAAGTACAGCTACGAAAACAGTTTGGACACAATTGTGGTTTTCCATACGATTAGGAGCTTTGAGCAGCACTACACTCAACCCAAATGTGGTTTCCACTCTATATATCGACGGCCGAGTGCCACGGGAGGCACAGAATATGATTTGATGAAGCCATTTCAGCATATGGAGAAAAACTCCACTTGAAGCTCCAGCTACGGTTTGTTTTCCCACTTCATCTCAAGCTTCCACTCCGTCTCTCCCAGCCAGTGTTTTACATAGTCATGACTGACAGATTTTCTCTGCTCTGTAGCAGGCCGAGCCAGCAAATTTTAGCAGCCTTTCAAAACAGTGCGATACAAACCCCTACAGCTCCACAACGCTGGCTGTCTGTGGGGAAGCTCCGAATCAAGTGCACAAATTTACAGAAAGGCCAGGAAGCCCGAGCGAAATGAAGGTCAGCTCGTACGTTCAAACGTTCTATAGCTCTGAGAGGTGGATTTGTAAGTACAAATGATCCGTGACTGCTCCACAAAGTTTGAATGTGTTATCTGCATTTCAGAGCAATTCCCTGTCCACTTGAGAAAACAACAACCATTGTGTTTCTAAGCTTACATTAATTAGAGTGGCTCATAACTTTGCTCCATCATACAGTAATTAGGTTTGTATAAGCTCCACGGCCTGTTCCAAGGGTGCAGCTCATTTAAGCACACGATGGCATGCACCGTTTTCCTCCGTACGCAGGACAGACACGCAGGTTTAAGGCCGCCTGCATCTTTAACACATGCACACACAAAGACAAGCAGCCCGCCCTGGGACGTTTCCCTGCATTGGGTCAAAGCATGTATGTCCCCAGTCAAGTGCCATGGAAATCCTGTTGGGACTGAGCATATATCTCCATTCACTGTGGTCTAATCAAGTGGTATCTGAGCGCCAATCCTCTTAAGCTGCTCGACTGGACCTCACTTCACTAAAGCTGGATTGCGGTTGCTGGCTGGAGCTCCACAGAGATGGGAGGAAAGAGTCAGAGCGTATGAGAGGCTGCGCCTTTGTTGCACCCTTCGCCTCGGTTTTAAACTTAGCCTCCCGACATGTAAACGCATTCACGCGTTGATAATACAGAGAGGAATTATGCATCTGCTGTTGCTTTCGTATGATTTCATCAACACGTCTATGCAAAGCAACAGAAGGATGTAAATAAGTTCCAAAGAGCTCCCGTCTCGGTCCCTGAGTGCCTTGTCTTTCTGTCAGGCTCCAATTACCTTTTTGTGAGGAACAGCGGTTGGTCCTGCTTTCTTAGTGAGCTCCCGAAAACCTCCAGGACCAAGTCACTTCATAGAGAACAATCAGGCTCATTTCATGTTATTTTATTGTGTAACGATCCAGGCCCTCCACTTTTCAAGAGGAGACCGTCCCCCCCCGCGGAGGCTCGATGCCCCGTGTAAAAGATACAACTCAGGTCTGGGTTGATGCTTGGACAAATAGAAAGAGGTAATTAGCATTCCCGAGGATGGGAACTATGGATCAGCCCATGTTGCGTCCAGATGTCGGGGCCAGTGCTCAGGCTGTTAGCTCACTGGTCCATGAGGCTTGATCCACGTATGGAAAACAATGGCCCCCGGCCCTAATTAGCTCGCCAGTCAAGTGTTTCTAATTGGATTATGGGCCCGGCTTTTTGGGACGCGACGCGTACAACAGAGAGCAGGAATCGTTAGGGTGCACCGAGCACAAAGGGACCCTCGGTGAACTCCCAGAACCGCAGAGAAATACTCATGCATAATAACCCTTTTGGATTTTTCAACACATTACACTTCGATAGTGGAGTGGGTCGTATCCAGGCGAGGACTTGAAAACGCTCCAACTACAAAACCACGGGGCCACAGAGGCTGCACGAACTGCAGTCTTTGTTTTCATTTGTTACTGGCATAAGCAGATACTTATCACATGTTCTGAGACGACACACTGGAGAGGCTTGTTTGGCACGCATGCTAAGCTTCTCTTTGCCTCCAGAAAACAAAAGGCATTTCAATGATACTCAACATAGTGAAAAGGAAACAGCTTGCACAAAAGATTGAACGAACCATTGTATAGCATTACGCGCTCTATTCATCATTTGTTTGAACACAGCAAGGTCAGCAGCAGAATTGTATTCAGTGGGCTGAGGGAGAAGGAAATTAATGCAGCGTAGTTAAGAAGTGTTGCATATCTGGACCTTTTTCTGCTGTTAGTGTGAATTTCATCACCTTACCAACAAGCTCACAATTATTTGTTAATATTAGGTTAAGGATCAGTAATAATACTGGAGAGTATTTCAACCTAACAGCACTTTTCAGGCATTAACGGCATCAGAATAGAGACGACTCTGAGGCCCGAAGAAGACAAAACCTCACGGACACAAGGACACAAATGTTTGAATGAATCTGTTACTAAAACAATAATCATTCACATAACATATATAACATGTGTTAGTGCAACTCAGCTGCAAACATAATTCACTTGGTTATGTTGTGTATATGTACATATCCCAAAAAGGCCCCAAAAAAAGTTTAGGGAAATATCAGATTTGTTCTGTGTTAAACCAGAAGCAAGAAGCAGCTTTTCTCTGAGGCTCTGATTCCTGTGTGATCAGACAGTGAACGTGCAGGATATTTGGACAGACAAAGTATGACATAATCCAGATGCAATTAGTATTTGCAGCTTCATTGTTCAGCTTCAACACGATTATTTTTTAAATATTTAACATATATACAGGGTTCATCATTTGACCTTACGGTTTTTCTCTGGTTGAGCTGAGTTGGTTCTTGAAGAAATGAATGTCTGTTTTGGGGCTGATTGGTTTGATTCACCACACTCATCGATTTTTACAGCGTTCTTTTTCGTAACGACGGCATGTGGGAAAAAGTCCCAGTTGGTCAGTGGGAGTTAGGTGACATGCGACAATGTGCACTCGACGCGTGAATGATGCAATCAGGTGTTTGGTCTCCGTGGGGTAAGGACACAAAGTTCTGTTAATCGGTAGAGAACGGACTTCTCTCTGATGTAACGTGGAGCAAGAGACTGAGTCTCTTCCCAGGTTCGTCACGTCCTCTTCACTTTGTCCTCCCACATACAGTCAACCCACGCTGTGTATTTATGGATTGTATATTGTTTTACGCGTTGCAGTGGGAGTCTGTACTTCATATGAACATCACTGACACTCGATGGACAAACACAAATTAAGCAGATACACACGTGTCGAGCAGCTGTTGGATCAGGCTGATCCAGGAAATACACCTCGTACTCTGTGAGAAACAAACAGATGTAAATTAGGATGGTTCTGTTCACTCCGACTCGACGCACGCACACAAAGGGGCGTGTCTCCTCACAGCGAGCGTGTGACAGCACGTCAGGGCGGCCGAGCCGTCGACAGCAGAGAAATGCGAGGTGACAGCAGACGTGGGTGAGGGATTGTAAGGGCTCTAAGGACTCGAGGGGGCTTTGCCACACAGGACACTTGTGTCCAACAGATGAGAAACTTTGAAGGCTGGTTGTCCACAGGAGCTAATGGAGCGGGCGCCTAGTTAGTGCTGATATTCATGGGTTCTTTTTAGGGTAGTGTAGTTTAGAACGTACTTCCTGTTTGTAATAAAGAAGGTTTCGTTGTCTCTATCTGTGCGACATCGGTTTCCTTTAGTTCTATTTCACTGTATCTTTCACTAAATTACTTGTTCAGGTAACAGTGAGTTTACTGAAGGAGGAATTGTGGAGGAAAACGGAACCAAACACGTGATCTGTGAAGACTCACAGCTGATGCCAAACTCTGACCTCTCCCGTTCAGGTCAGTCTGTTTAACCTCTGACCTGTGTTTCTTCATTTCAGCAACCTTTTAATCTTCCCAGCACATAAATTGATAAATATAACTGTAGATTCACTAGAACAATGGCAAGAGCTACAGTATAGAATCGGATGTGTCGTGATAACTGTGATTGAACTTTCAATGACTGTAATTGAACTTTCCGGGGCAGAGAGGGATAATCAGCAGTCAGCACATTCACTCTGGTCGTGTAGGGAAGCAGCAGGCGTCAGCGGAGTCTGAAAACAGTCGGTTTTTAAAGGGAAGCAGTTTGTGATCGCTGGGCGACAGGGTCGGAGCAAATGACCAGTCCAGTGGGTGAGCACCTGCTGAGAGTGGCCACCAGAGTCAGGGGGCATCTCTTCCCCAAGCAAAGGTTTTTATGGTTTGCAATGAAAACGGTCTGTCTTGCTCTGGGATGGTGTGTCTGACTTCACATTACACTTTCTGTGTAATAGTTGGTTTTCGCACGTCTTTGCAAACGCCATGCAGAAAATTAATTTAATGACATTTTAAATGAAAATGTGAGTATGACCCTAAATGGATAAGCCATGAATTCAAAATTGAGTATTTAGACCTTTGTTCTGTGGAGATTTTGTTTTATGTCCATGGATTATTGAGTTACAACAGGAGCTGTGGCATGTTCTTGAAAAAGAAAATTAAATCGTCTACTAAAATAAAAAAAATTGCTGGAAAAAAGAGAATGTTCTGGCTTTTTCACATTTACGTACACATCCAGAGAAAACAGCTGATTTGACACCATCCTCTTGACTCATCAAGCAGCTGCAATGAAAAGAAATGTACAGTCCTCATGCAGACCACAATGATAAATTATGTCAAAGACCAGCCGCCCCCGTAAAGGAGGACGTTTTAAGTTGAAACGGGCTTCACAGTGAACACACTGAACAAGCTGCCTCTGATGAACCCAAACCTTTGCAGCATGATTTCACTGCTCTCGATCTATAAGTCCTGACTTCAATGCACAGTCCACACCTCCCATCACGGCCTCCCCCCGCCCACCTAGTCAGTGGTGCTGCTGTTTCTGACCTTTGGCAGATGGCTACTTCACCTCAGCCTGAGGCCAACCCCAACCCCAAGCTCACGAGAAGCCCTAGAAGAGCGAAAATGAGTGGAGCTGTCATGATGAGGCTGATAGGCTGCAGCATGTGGGCTGCAAAGGGACTGAGAGATCAGTGGGGCATGAAGGATTCGGGACCCACCAAATCTTCCAGCTGCCGCTCAAACCTTGTAAATGACATCCTGCACAGCTGGGATAGAAGGAGAAGTGGTGACGGGCACATTAAGGGTTTCCCCACTCTTCCAGATTGAGTCAGAAATGAGGACGCGTCAAAACGAACTATTGCTTTGACATCATAACAGGTCATTTAATACACGCTCCAAAAAGAAGTGACATCATCGTACCTGACGGGTCACAACTGGGGAAGGCCACGCCCTTTACCCTTCACGCTAGGTACCTGCTGTATTCGTGTCATTTAGTGACATCTACAGACAAAGGTTATGAAATTGTATTTCATCGTGAAAACCACATATTTATTATTGTAACCAAGACGAAAACCAGCTGCATTTGTGTTTTATAAGCAAACCTTGATGTTCCAAAATCCTGTGTCTGTGACTGATTTGAAAACTACACTGTACAGTGTGTCGAGGGGCCACTCACCGATACGCTTTCGACCTTGTGGCCAACCACAGCTGATTGTCCCGGCTGTCCCAGCCACAACATTAATACCAGGGGTGCCAATAAAGTCGTTGAAGAGCAGGGTCAGCGCAAACGCAGTGCGTTTTGAACCATCTCACTGTATTTTATCATCTTTAAAATGAGAATAGTGGCAGAAAGTAGATGATACGTGCACTCCTTTTGAAATTTTACTGTCAACGTTTGGATTGCACTACACAGCTGACAGATCCACACACACTGAAAATGTATAGATAAAATTAAATACCTTTCCCGTCGCATGCACGTGTTTTTGTTAAACTCCCTAAAACATGTAAATGAATTCAACATGTCGCCCAGCCGTCATCTACAATCCTGAACACGTGTTAAACCGTTTCTGTGCGTTACAAACAGCTCGTCTGCTCTTCTGGTCCACACCAAGATAGTCTGTGCCAGAAAAAGACGTGGTTATGAGACATTCAATCAATCCACTCCGTTATAATGGCATTCAGTTGCACAAAGTTGAAATTAACTACAAATCCAAGACGAGATCAGCTCCGTGACTCCTGAAGCCGCAGAGACAGCCCGGCGCTCTAATGACTGTCAGCCTGCTCATCTATACTGTGCGGAATTCATGCTATGGCTGTTTCTGTGTTCACATTACTGAACAAGGAAGAAACACAGTGGTGATTTAATTGCAGCTCAAATGTCAAAGTGTCAATGGCAAGTTGCTGCACATCAGGCAAACCTCCAATCAGTGACTGTTCGCTATACTGCGTTCACGCGCAGCTAGATTGATGATTTTTCTGTTCCAGAGTGTCAGACATCAGCACTGATAATCAATATGCAGACACATCTCAGCACGCTGTTGTTAGCAGGAGTAACTGCAAAGTGCTGTTAGAACGCGTGAACTCACTGGCCACTGTATTCGATCAGATTGCGCAGGTGAACTTTAAAAAAGGTGATAATGCTACAATGTCTGTATTATCGAGGTCACGTAAAGAGTTTTTTTAACCGGTGCCAATGATGTATTAATGTGTTGAACACATATGAAAAAGGGAAGTCATTTGATTTCGGTGCACTTCCTCAACTAACCACCGACTCGTCATTCACTCGTAAATAAAGATGATGAAAGGAGGGTTCAGGTGCCGGTTTTCCAGTTATGTAACTCACAGTGTGGTTAAAGCTGGAAGATGCTCAGGCGGGAAACAAACACGAGCAGGAGGTGTGGGTGTTGTGTTCAGAAGAGCGTTCCGCATGATTCTGGCCTTTGGACTCCAAAGCACAGTGGAATTCTGGAGTTCACATCACTTGCTCTTTTGTTTGGTTCGAGATAAGCTGACGTGATTGGTATTAGATTAAATCTTGCTAGAATAAAGGGAAATTAATAACACGAGGGTGAGGGAGGGCAGCGGATCACAGAAATGAGTAAGGACAAGCAGAGCCAAATATCACAGTAACTCCAGCTTTGTTATGGCCAGCAGGCGTCTCAGAATTCACACTCGCTGTACTGGAGATGACACCTGATATTTGTGGTGCAGCCTGGTTGTTCTTCCATCACATTAATAAGCCGCTGCCCTCTGGAGTCATCCCAGAAGGCCGTGCACGCCGGCTCTCAGTGCACGGACTGCTGTTCAAACAAGCCCACAGGATGTGATGTCAGAGACACAAACGCTCCGCAGGAAGAGTCGGAGTTGATAGGCGACCCCTGCCTGCCTGTATAAATGACTCTAATTACTCTTGCTGAAAACTCAGCCTGAGCTTATTACATACAGTTGTTTTGTGAGCTGCTGTTGTTTTGGGTTTTTTTTATCAGTCATTACATTCTCTTGCTGTGTCAACACACTCATTGGATTCCACCCAGCTGATCCTTGTTTTGGTGTATAATAATTTATTTTCCTTTGAAAGTTCAGAACCGGGTGAGAAAAGTACAACAGCACGGCTTACTCACAGGGTGCAAATCAAATACTAATTTGCCGTGCGAATTCAGCCTCAGTGGGATGTGTTTTGCCTCTAAAAACCCAACGAATGCACAAATTTCTGTTGGTGACAGCAGGAGAGGCAGCAGCAGCAAGCCCACGTAACAGCTCCCTTTTACGAGCTGTTATATCTCCCGTTCGCTTGAAACTGTGATAATTTAAAGAGTTCCTCCAACATGAAGCCTGAGCAGTAAATATGGTCGATGCCAAGGTAAAGTCATAGGTTTCTTGCCATAATAAGATTTGTTACTGCGGATTTGTGGCTTTTACAATTCCTCCTCACAGGTTCTCCTCTCGTCTGTTTGATCACCTAACACAAGATTACGTTATGGCTCAGGATTAGCTTCCGAGGGAGCGGCCTGGCATCCTAGGTGTGTCTTTCTGCAGCCTAAGAGGCTTATAAGAGAAATATGTGCTGGCTAATAGCCTTATAAATTTAAGGCTTTTTTTTTTTGAGGAGAATCAGATTTCTCTCCCCTCTCTCCCTAAAAAGTTTGTCACATAGACGCTGATTTGTCATAGACACAGCAAATCCAGTTTTACTGTGTAATACGTCTGAACGTGGCGGTAAAGCTTTGGCTTTAAGTCTGACTACACCACAGGAGAGGGGCTTTGCAACAACGCCGGGCTGTCACACGGGTACTTGGAGCATTCTCGTGCAAGTCGAGGACGGTGAAAAGATACAGTGTCAGCACACGTTGGCCTTTGCGGCTAAAGACAGTCGGGAACTGTCGGGAAAGGGTCAGTGTGGTGATGACGGCGTTTCATGGGAGTGTTGTTTTATGTGATCCAACAGACGATGGATCACATTTTATGCAGAATCGTACAGACTAAAGTAGTAGTTTAGGAACTAGAATATAGAAAGGCCACACAAGTTCATTTCCAGAAAATACTGCATGTTGTGTAAATAAAATCCTATGCTTGATTGTAAACATTACAAAGGCGACAAATCAGATGTAGAAAGAGAAAAATATTGATTTGTTTTGAGTTTCATGCCTGCGACATGCGTCAAAGAAGCTGTTTTCTGGGGATTCAACAGTTCAGATTCTCCCTTTATAAGGTGTCAAAGGTTTTCAGCAGGTGGCAGGTCCAGACTTCAGACGGGGCCATTTAGCGCCTGGACTCTTTTACTGCTGAGCCATGTGTTTGTAATTCATGCAGAATGTGTCCTGAAGTGAAAAAGATCTTGACTGGAAAATAAATTTTTTGGTTGCTTTAAAACCTGAATCACGCAGAATTAATGGAGGCGTCACATGCTGTGTGCATCCATTCCCACCCACTCCATCGCAGACACAGACTTTTGATCTGTGCACTGAGCAGAAGTCAGATGGTCCCTCTCCTCTTTAGCATGGAGGACGTGGGGTCCATTATTTTCAAATGGAATATTAGATTGTAACTCACCAACTTTGTTGATTTTAAATGAGCTTAGACTCAGGACAGTCAGCAGATTTTCTGCATCGTCTTTATATACGGTTGACTCTTCACTAACAATGGGTTTTCAGGGGTGTTACCGAGCTCGTGCACTTATTCCCACCACAGAATCACGTCTGTTTTTAATGCAGTGCTGCCTGAGGCCCGAAGATCACAGTCATTCACTGTTGAGTTCAGGCCTTGGCCCCTGCTTAGAAAGATTTGTCTGGATTCTCTGAATGTTTCAATAATTCAGAGGCATTATTGTGAGAATACATTATTTCACAGATAAAGCTCACTGTAGCCTTTCCTCTGGAA
The DNA here is from genome assembly GCA_033026295.1 of Channa striata. Classification (NCBI taxonomy): domain Eukaryota; kingdom Metazoa; phylum Chordata; class Actinopteri; order Anabantiformes; family Channidae; genus Channa; species Channa striata. Next base: position 27,842,676 of record CM065173.1, on the reverse strand, counting down.
GACTCCGCTCCTCTGGATGCTCTTTGTACATCCACTGTTGATACTGATGACCAACACCAGCAGATGATGGTTTTGTTTAAGCATTGTTGCCCTTTCCCAACTTTTCTGAAACATGTTGAACAAATGAACAAACTGATGTATTTTTTAATAGAAGCAAGAGATTTTCCAAGTGTTAGCATTTCATACGTTGTCTAATAACAATCCAAAACAGGCTTTAAAAGTCATTGCATTCCACTTTGTTCCCAACTTATCTGAAAATGGGTTCGTACATCCGGTAACTGCCCTTTATCACGGCAGTAAACACATACAACAGTTCTCTGCGTGGGCACGAAGATTTCAAACCCGGCGACCTCACGGATGATAAAGCTCCACGAAGCTGCACAAAGTCACAACACCTGGCTTTTTACACGGAACGCTCGCATTTCTATATGTGCACAGATTAAACAAACATACTATGTGTTACTTAACGAGATTTCGTGGTGTTGAGAGAGTCAAGCCAGAAATTTCCCCCGGCTGCCTCCAGCCTTTAAGCTAAACTAGGCTAATTCCTAGTCTGTGCCGGTTGTGCATTTATAATATTGATTTGTCAACTCATCTTGGAAAGAAGGCAAATAAGCATTTTTAGACTCAGTTCTGTGCTACAGTAGTTGAAATAGTAGTTTTAGTCGTCGGTTTGGTAGTGCACTGCTGCGACATTGTCTCGTGGCTCATGATGGACGGTCGAAAAGAAAAATCTAAATTGACGCAGCAGAACCAGAAATATCATCTTTTGTTGTGTTTTTTTTTCCTTTCGTTGTTCTTTATAAAAACATTACATGACCGTTAGAAGCGAGGTGGACACACCAGGGGCTACTTAAGGTTAGAGTCGAGGTTGTCCACATACTTTTGACCATAGTCAGTATATTCATATTGCCCTCTATTGTTCACTCTCATTTTTATCCACCCCCCTTCTTCCTTCTTTTTGTCATTCAACTTTCGTTTTTATTACGGCTCCTCATTCTTCATTTACGGCCCACTCATCCACTCGCTCCCCCTCTCGCCTCAGTCTCGCCATTTCTCGCCTCTTCTCTTCTTCCTGCTCCCTCCATATCTGCAGCTGGCCGGCCAGCCACTGAGCCTGCCTCGTCAGCACAATCAACAATGGCCCGGCCATTCTGCGCTGGGTCCCATGCATTGCTAATCAGCCTCTCATTCAGCCGGGATGGGATTAGGCACAATGTACACGGAGCCCGGTATTGTAGCGGCGTAAATCAAGGGCCCCGTCTAAAACGCCACAAATTACTGGTGAAGCGGGCTGTCTGGTGAACTCTGAGAGCAGGGTTACGCTGTAATACCTCAGCATCTTCTGAAGCCGCAGACATATTTGCTCAGGAAAAAACACGGAGCGAGTGCACAGGCACACATGCAGTCAAGGATTTGTCAGCAGAGGCTCGTGACGGTGGACATTTATGAACCTATGAAATACATGATGGCCATTCGCCTCCCTCTTAAAGTCATGTTGATGGGATGTTGTTAAAAATAGGAGCATATACAGGGGTTGTGTCACAGCAGGTTAATAACCAGCCACGGATGCCAGCAGGCTTTTGTTCCTGTTGCTTTCACAGTGTACTTTCACTATCGTGACATTTATCCTACACAGAAAGAAAAAACAAAGCAGAGAATACCCCCTCACCACAGACCGCCACCACCTTCAGGTCACGCTTCCATAGCCAGTCTAACTCAAATGTCAGCCGTCCTCCCGTGTCGCCTGTCTGCTGTTGCTCTTGTCAGGCCGTGATGACTGCACCAGAGACAAGAGATGAAAAGATCTCCAGTGAAGTGGATTCCTCTCTTCTGATGTCAGGTTAACATTTACTTGATGTTTGATGAACCCAGGTAGCAAGTCCTGCATTAAATACGATAAAGCAGGTTTGCTGGGAGTTTACGGGGAAAGACGGAACCCAGGCTGAATGGTGGACTTACACCCATTTCTTTACACAGGGGTGACTTCAGGTGGACGCTGATGTTCTGATCATGTTGGTGAATCAGCAGGTTCCGTTGACTGAATGAAAGAGTGACCACATGATCTAAGGCGAGAGCTGTGGCGACTGGCTCAACTTGAGAAGACACCCGCTGGATTTAAGGACTGACGACAGGTCTTGTGTTGGAAGACGGTGGCGTATTAAGTCATTGGAAGTAAGAGAAGGGTCTGTGGTGAAGTTCCAGTCAACGTCATTACTTGGTTTCCGTCTCAGTGTCACAGGTTGGTCCTTTGTCTGTTTCTTTGTCTCCCTGACATGTTCCCATCCAGACACCAGATGTCTTTGTCTCCGTTCTCTTTCATCATGAGGTCTGTTCCCCATTCATTGTCCTAACGACGCCTGCTTTGCCTGAGCTGTTACTCTCCTCTGTGCTTCTGGACTCTGGTGAATTCTTAGCATGTTCTCCAAACAAAAAGCAAAGGGACATTTCTTCTATATCACATTAGCCAGACCTCCATTTGCCATGACTCACGTAGGCTTAGATGTCAATATCTCCTGCATACAGCCCACTGTAAGTCATTGTGCTATTATTACTTACTCCATAAGGGAGGCATTAAGCATTTTTTCTCGTCAGGATTCAATGCCACTGAGGTTCTGCTGGTCATTTCTTTTCTTTTAAAATGAGAGTTAAAAGTGGTTTATTGGATGTATCTCACTGCAGACACAGCGTGCTCTGTAACACTCACACACAATGCTGGAATCATCAAATTAGAGCTTTTTCCATTTTAGTTCTTCGTACTGTGACTTGGTTCACGCTGTGACTGTGAGGGAAGGTGAGTTCACCATTGTTGTTCACTCCCCTCAAGCGCCATGGAGACAGCTAGAGCTGTACGGCAGCATCAGCAGTCGAGAAACAGCATGCCCACACATATTTTCCATCGCCGCCGCCAACTTCAGTCATGCACTGTTAAAGACGGTTTTGCCAAAGTTCCACTAATCTGTCAAATTTGCTACGAGAAGAAAAAAAACAGCCTGTTTGCATTAAACACGTTGCCGCTAATGTAAGAATCCTCACTCTGTCTGAGGCAACGGTGGCTCAGGAGGAAGTGCAGTCGTCCACTAGTTCCAAGTGATGGTGGTTCAATTCCCAGCTCCTCCTGCCACATGTTGCAGAGCCCTTGAGAAAGGCATTAAACCCCGACTTAGTGCAGGCCAGCTGCACAGCAGCTCCCACATTGGCATGTGAATGACAAGAAGTGGAAAACACTTCAGGGAGGTAGACCAGTCATTACTTCACAGAGTTTGTCATTGATATTTCGCACTTTTCCCTAAACACATTATATTTTAGATTTTCATCTAGGCCTTTTCTGGAAAGTTTTAAAATCGAATCTGTGGCCCGTGGGTGTAACTTGAAAGCAGGTTGGTGGGAGTGTTTCCTGTATAAAACGGGAATTCATTGTTGGACTGATAAAGTTCACAGCAGGCAATATTCCATCGAAAGTTGGTGGAAAGTCTTGACTGAGTTGACTGACACAATGTCAGCCATTAACTTGCTCGTCATCATCAATTCTTACGTCAAGTGAAAGTATGAACAAGCAGATTTAATAGGACTGTTCTACATTGTACTGTAGCAATGACTTTTCTCTACTTATGTCAAACATCTACGGGGAAAAGTCAATAAGTTGAACCTAAACCTGCTAGAAGGCGGACTGTTAATCAGACATTTATGGTGGAGCAGTGGCACCGTGTCCAGCATGTTAGCAGAGCGCCAGCGGCGGGTGCGGTGCTGCGTGCACAATTTAGGAGATGTCTACGTAATTACTGCAGGTACAAACACACGATGTGAGATATGGTGACATATGTTTGACACACCACCACACATTGAATAGAGGATCAATTTAAAGAATAAAAGCACGTTTCTGATTGAGTGTTTATTCAAACAATGCAAATGGAAATTGTTTTTTGCGTGTGTAAATGTCAAATACTGGAGGGATTGAAATAAAAAGAAGTTCAGAGATTTGTGGCCGAATCTCACTTTAATAATTCTTTGGCTTTTCATGTCAGTGATTCCCTGAAACCTTTTTCCCAGAGCAGAAATCGATTTATTCACTTGGTTCTTCCACGAGGCCAGTGTTGCTCGAACGAGAGGTCAGTCCCAGAACCCAGCCAGACACTGGACCATTGTCGTGATGTCAGAGGTCAAAACTCAATCAAACGGACCCACGAGGCGAAGCGGAGGCTCACTTTGCAGCTGGAAGCTGCTCTGTCTCGTCTCATTTTACATCCTCTGTATCACAGATGACCGCACGAAGTCACACGTTTTCAGAAGCACGAAAACCAGACCTCTGATGTGGACCAGCGCCACGTATCACTTACAGTTTTCAGAGTCTGTGTATTTCAGTCAACACGGACTATTCACTCGCGTCTTGCACTGTGAAGCCTGAGCGTAATGGTCATTCTGAGGACACATCTCCCTTTCAAAGCAGCGTTTTCCCTGCTAACCAGCGGGTCAGTGATGTTTTAATGCGACGCCCTCGTTGCTGTTCTGTTGAGAGAGCGCACATCCAAAAAGTAGGTCACAGTTTCCTCGATGCTCCATTCTGCACGATGCTCCGACTCCGAAACATCATCCTCCCACCAAAGCAGCAGCAGCCGTCCCTGTGTTCGCTATGACTAAAGCAGCTCAGATCAAGTGAAGGATGACAAAAGGCTGGAAAAAAGGAGGATGTTTCACTCCTGCATATCAAGGGACTTCCTTTGTTTACCTGTGTGGGCTTATTACTCCATGGTAGGCACGGCACCGAAACAACGTCGGGCCCAATAACGAACACTCGAAAGTTGTGCTTGATTCACGGCGAGCAGCTTCCCCCTCGCTGCCTTTTGAAAAGTGTAATTAATGTGTGCAGAGTTTGTTTATACGTAGGTTTATTTATCTGTTTTTCTGGCGTGTGTATTAGTTTTTATTCCCTTTGCATTCTCTGGAGGTTTGAATAATTGAAGTGATTTGTATTCTCTTAAAGGCGCTAAGGGAAGGGCCCGAGGGAATGGCTGAGATTGAAAATACACAGGGCCTAAAGTTTATCTCCATCCGCCTCCTTAAACACCCCTATTACTGTTTAAATATTTCTTATGAGTTTTTAATACGGAGGGAAGCGAGGAGAGAGTAAAGGATTGTAAGTGACATGTTTTTCAAGAGCCGGGATGATAAAAAGGAATAATAAACATTTGTTTTAAAAATAAATATACACTTTTCCCTTGAACCCTAAATATAGATACGGCTCTTTTTTGATGTGGTAAGCTGTATATTGTCGACTGCCTGCGAGCCTCTCCGTGCACACGAGGTACAATGTTGGCAGAGACAGTATTATTCAAATGTTGCTCGGAGCCTCGGCAGCGTTTTGAAAGGTTAAACAGCACTTTAAACGTGGGCTGTCCAAATGTTAAAAGCACAAAAATATTGCTTGCTGCAGCGTGAAACATGAAAAGCACAAAAACAGACAAGCGTGCCCACACAAATGGGCTCGGAGAACAGAGCTGGGAGTTAACACGCTGATGGTCAACATAATGTGTTGCAGGCTCCGACAAAGGTAATCGCATCACCCCTCATGTTAATAAAACAGATGGTCATTTAGTGGAGGAGGTGGGCATGGAGCGCAGAACATGGCTTCACACAGCAAACAACAGGTGCTTCAAAATGACGCCTCTCCCTGAAATGGCAGCGGTGGGAGCAAGAGGGAAACGCTTTACCTCGTCAAACTGTGTGTTCCCTTTCACGATATTAGTCTTTGCAGGGAAGTAATTGTCGGACCCATTTGGATTGAAATGGAACCTAAAACACGCCTTCGATCACAGACTGTAATTTAACTCTTTTTTTCACCAGAAAGATGTACCTGTACACATCAACCTCGGGACGTCTGGAGGTCCAGCTGCATTTGTGCTGCCAGAAGCTGGACGCTCTGTCTTTGGAAAGTTTTACATCATATCAAACTTGATGGTAGGACTCAAGTGTACTGCTGTTGGTTCAGTAGTACCGGATTAGGACGGTGGTGGGTGGTCCTGGTCATCACTTTCAGAGTGTTTGGACTTCACTGTCTTCAGCCCTAATCTGATGTGGTTCCAAACTAACTCCCAAACTGTATATGCATCAGGGCGGGACAACAAATTTATCCTGAAGACCGAATTATTATTTTTCACTGGCCACTGTTCAATCTGACACAGCAGCTGTGTCATGAACGCTGGTCATGTTTTCCAGCTTTTAGGTTGAAGCTGTCGGGTAGGTGACAATAATTCTGAGGCCGTAATGTACGGAGGAGTTCAATTGGAGTGCGGTTAAGAGATGGTTCTAATGTTTTGGCCATTGCGACCCTCCTGGTTCAGCAACTGAGTGAAAGAGAGAGAGAGAGAGAGAGAGAGAGAGCAGTAAATGAACAGAGGGACACGAGTGAGAACAAAGCAGTGAATCAGAAAAATAAAATGCTTGTCGCACAGACACATAAATTAACAGTCACACAGACTCGTTGCTGGAGGGTTTTGCCAAGGTGTGACCGCGGCCGACACATGCATGTGTGTGCGGCCCGGGTCAGACGGACACACTGTGCAGCGCACTACAGTCATCTGCTGGATGAAATGGTCATTTTGAAATGAAACCCGTTCAGCTCAATACCAGCCTTGTATTACATCCTGCACGCCGCAGCCGAAAGGACAGTTCTTACATTAGCAAGTATCATACAGGTATACATACCACTAAATTTTGGAATAGTATAGTGTATAACGTAGAGTATATTTATTTGTCTTCTAAATATATTCTACGTACAATAAAGATGCACAGATATTACAATAATCCCTGTAAATAAGATTCAATTACAAGTTAAGTGATTGAACGTGCAGGATCATGTCCAAGGGTCATTTTAGGGGCTTATACACATTCCCAGTGTGATGGGAGCAGTTTTAACACGACTCAGTCTCCAGGAACATTTAAAAAACGTTAAAAAAGTTCCGTAATTTGGCAGCACCACAGGGTTCCCATCACCGCCTTAACCCACCCCACAGCTCTGTTAGTTTAATTTGTTTTCCATCATACAGGCTCTTTAAAACCACTAACCACTTGTAATAGCTTGTGGCAGTTTGTCTTAGAATATGGAAAATAAATCCAGATGAATGTGATTAGTTTTTCACAAAGAACAATAAAACACAGGCTTAATGGTGGATTGCATTGAGCCGCTGATGCTAGTTCAGGTGTGACGTCATGTCTCGGGCTCTTGGCTCAGCCCGTCATTGAAATATACTCAGCAAATGTTTGTGAAACACTTGCTGCGCTAAAGCTGAGGCCCGATACGCAAACAGGACACTGAGCTGCACCACGTAAGACTGAAACCGGTACTGGACGCGTGGGACAACACGTTCCGACATGAACTAAACCCTCGTTCAGCTGTAGCCTGCACGACGGCCTGATGAGCCTGTCACACTTAGACACGACAAGATCAAAGGCATGACTTCTGTAAGAGACAATTTCAAAATTACAGCCATCATGCATCGTTTGAGGACATTTAGAGAGATTTGGATTTTGCCTCTGCATCTGGGGAGTCTAATTTTTTAGAGTAACAATATGAAATTGATACAGAACAAAGCCCAACTTGCCACCTTTCCTGACTTGTGAGGCATCGTCAGAGACTAACTCGTACATTTTTGTGGTTGGGCTAATTCTACAGTCTGATTGTCGTACTCACTTGGTTGCTTATATCCTATGTTCCTCAGGCGCGTATGCTCTCAAGCAGCTCTGCACTAAAAGCTCATCTGTCGTTGCAGAAGGCCGCTCTGTGGTCAGTCAGCCAACACGCCGAGGAAGCTCTGGAAATTGTCGGTGCTGAAACATTGTGAAGAGGCGGCATCAGCTGTCGTCCTCTATGGAACACAAAATAAATAGTTTGTTTCAGCAACTTCGCCACATTAGTGGTCCTGGTGCTGCCCGTCTGTGAGGCCGGGCCATTTATCTCCGCTTCTATCACGTAGTCTGAACCTGACAGTCAGTGTTGCTGTGCGACCCAAGTCGCGGTTGGAGCCACGAGTTCATCGGAATGTTGCGCGTAGTCGTAGCCCTCAAACAAACCCCACCCATCATTACATGTCCCCTGCTTTGAAGTGATCGCCACAAACTCCCAGCACTCGCCCTGTTCATACCCGATGTTTACAATAGTCTGCATCCTTCACTGCGCCGTGATAACAGCAGACTCCATCATGTATTTGATCATTTTCTTTCCTTCTTTTTCCATCACTGCCTTGCATCCTGGGACAGTGCAGGTCGACACCACTGCGGCTAAAAACGAGCGTAGCAGGCAACTAAATGGAACACGTGCTTCCAACAGAAGGTCGGATATGGCTTATTAGCTGTTAATGATCAACACCTGCGGAGGGTTAGAGACAATATGAAGTTGCCAATAGCATGGCTGGAGAGGCAGGTCAGCTGGGATGAGAAGCAGACTGCAGGAAGAGTCAGGAGCTGTCAGAGGAAACAGGGAAGGACCCGCAGAGAGGGTGCCCAGGGACACGCTGAGGGTAACGACGGAAATTACTGGGGGTGAGGCGACCGAGAGGAAGACCAAGAAAAAAGAGGCTTCATTGTCAGGATTGAGTAGATTTACACATTTACTGTATGTCACAATGGAATTTGGGTCGACTTTGATTGAAGAAGAGGAGCCATCGGTCCAAAGAGTCCAGTCGAAAATGAAACCAACACACACTCGTATCAGACAGTTTGCCCTTTATATCGGCTGTGTCCTCTGTTTCTCCTCCCACACTGTCACTCCAAGAGAAGGAAGCAGAAAGTGTTTTGTGTCACTAGGAGCAGAAATCAGATCCTTGTTTTTCTCTCTGCTGCACATGAACGTGGATTTCCAGGGTCTCACCTGCATGACAACCATGATTACCACAGACAGCTGGTTCCTCTGCGTGTTCTTGTTATCTTTACTATGACCAATAAATGTCACCTGTGAACACACGGTTTGATAATCATTTTCATGTCAAACATCAACCTCGTGTCGTATTTTTGCTTTTACTTTAACATATAAATGATTATGTAAGACTGTGTGTGGTGCATTTGGAGACACTGAATGGCTGCCAGGGCTTTGAGGACACCCTACAAACAATGGACACATGCAAGACAATCACACGAGGCTGCCAGAGCAGAGTGAGTCCCAGGGATTTCAAAGGCGACATTCCATGTGTGGCAGAGGACAAATGGCCGCGGTGTAAACTCGCCTCTGAGACGCATCAGAGCGGTGGCCATCTTCATCTGCTTGGACCCTCAGGAGAGCTGATATGGCACATTTTGGTCAGAATTGAAGCCAGAACTCCTTCCACCCCCAACCCCCCCATAGATAATCCCATCCACAATTCAGAGCCTGATGGGACACACGAAAACGTCACAGCACCAGGACATCCACTGTTTCTGGTAGCTGCTGCCTCCCTCTCCTCTCTGATCCGTGCGAACTGGCAAAGCCTTAATCAGGAACAAAAGAGAGCAGTTAAGTGCAGTGTGTGTGTGTGTGTGTGTGTGTGTGTGTGTGTGTGTGTGTGTGTGTGTGTGTGTGTGTGTGTGCGTGTGTGTGTGTGTGTGTGTGTGTGTGTGGCTCAGGTTTGGGATATTTACCCAACATGTTTGTGAGGCTGCTGAACCAGGACAGAAATATATTTTACCTCAGTGGTTTTGATTGGAAACAGCCTCAGTTCAATGTTGGATGCAATTATTGTGTACGCACACACACACACACACACACACACACACACACACACACACACACACACACACACACACACACACACACCTTTGAATGATAGTTTTACCTGCAGCGCAGCTTTTATTGAGCAGCGCGGTTTCACTCAACCTGATTCCTATTGATGAGCACTCTATCTGAAAGAGGAATAAACAGACACCACAGATGGCGTCGACTAACGCTGCCGCTGCTGATGGTGTGTTCTTGTGTGTGTGTGTGTGCGCACACACACTCGTGAGCGCTGGTCTACGATGATGCAGTGTGTTATTTTCCGCTTTCATCTCGGAGCCATCACAGTAAACAGGACAAATTAGACCTTCACATTTCACAGACTTTCACATTTCAGCTGCATTTGATTTGCTTCACAGTTCTGGGTTCTTCACTGGCGCTGCTGCCGGCAGCAGGGGAGCGACAGGCACCTGGCATCTCTTATGGAATCTCTAAATGTATTTACAGCTGTGTTAAGACCTTGAGCCCCCTCAATCATCACGGAGAGGTGGCACCATTGTGTCAGACCCCGGGAGGTTCAGCAGCACCGGCAGCTCTTCTGCGGTGCTTCAATTAGAGTCAACTTCGAAGGCGCAGACATGCATAGAGTTCCATGACTACTGGGACCCAGTATCAGTCTGGGTTGTGTGCAGTCACGTGCCGTTTACAGACGTCTGGGACGTCCGTCCAAAACAGGATTGTGTGACGGCATCAAGACTTCTTGATTTGTTTTCTTCATGGCAATGTCCCTACCGAGTGAACGCGCCAAACATCTGGATAAACTTTGCTTTGTTTCCATTATAAAAAAAAAAAAATGTCTTGGCTTCTGAATTTGATATTTTTCTCATTAGATTCACACCCTCACAAATAAACTGGTGTATGACTTCTGTTATTGCTAATGGGCTTTTGCAAATACTTAGGACTTCGGTTAAATGCAGGATCACAGGTCCGAACTAGATGAGAATGGGTTGGACCCATGGATGTATTAGGAAAAACTGGATGGTGTATTCACAGCAGACGCCCCATGAAGACGCCCCCTGCAGACTTGTCGAGCAGAGCCGAACGACAGCAGACATGTCTGGAGCTTCAGCTGAAGCCCAGTTGCTTCCCACAAACACAAAAGGGAAACAATAATTTCATCACATAGATCTGAGACTTTTCACATGATACAAATAGATGAAATTCTTGTATTTCTGTTATCTATTGTTGGTTGAAATGAATCCATTTTAATGTTTTGTGATCCATTTGCACATTTACGCACAGAATCAAATTTGCTCGTTAAATTGTTTGATCACTCAGAATCGGTGCTGGTATTTGTGCTATTCTTCTGATGAGTTTTTGCAGATATTCAGGTGCGATTTCCACTTGGGCCTTTTGCAGAACTTCCCAAAGGTGCACTGAGATGTTTGGTGAGTGTTCCCCAACTCTTCGGTCCAGCTTGTCTTTCATTGTTCAGTTCTGGTGAGTGAGCTGTCTAAGCCAACACAGACACTAATCCACTATCAGCTTTCTTCTCCAGGTGATCGTTCCACAAGCAGGACTTGGTCTTTCACTGGGTCTTCTGTCCTTATCGGATCCAGCATGTCTCTGAAGACAATAGTGTCCCCCTCTTAAAGGTTTTTAAGGGTAAGGTAAGTTATTATGTTCAAGGTACATCACCTTACCTTTGACTAGACCAACAGAGACTGAAAAGTTTCAGTTTTGGCCTCCTCATTAATTTAAGAGTGAAGCTGGATTGTAGCGTTCAGGACCAGCTGCTGTAAAAGTCAGTTAGCGTGTTGGGGTTGGTACCTGTCATTTAGACCCCAGGTCATCCACCGAGCTTCCATCTGCCCTCCACATAATATGCAAACGAAAGAAAATCAGTCAACAAGGTCAATTAAAAAAACACGGTGTAGATATCGTTCCGCTGTTCTGTTAACTTTCACTTTGCAACGTCACCAAATCGCAGCTGCTTCAAACGCAGATCCAGCGTTTTACATGTGGGCCACTGTGGAAACACGATGGCACCACATGGCGGTCTCCCCGTTTTATTTTTAATTGTACTCCAGGATATTTTCTGTCTTTGAATCCGTCCCCTGAGTGTACACTCTGGATTTTTAATGGATCCAAATGATGCGATTTCCTCAAATACACAAACAAACAAACCGTATTGTTTATCAGACAAATCGCTCAGAAAATGTGCCTGAGAAACAACAAAAAGTGCCACATTTAAATTTTATCCAGTAGAAACAAACGATGAAACATTCATATCTTGTCAACTACTTCACAATTCACATTTTGATCTGATGTGCACTTCACACAGTACGTACTGCATGGAAAAATGCTCTGTCAGAGCCCAAGAAAAAGACAAAATAGCAGAATTAAACTTCAAGGCACCAAATCATTAGCAGCAGGCTGTTCTTCATGAATTAATAAGCACAACAACATGTTGCTGTTTGAGTTCAATTACCCACTAGGTCAATAGCACATCCCAAATAATTAGACCTGCACAGTAATAGATCATTTAACGTTTTTACATGATTTAATCAAGAGGACTTTTGCATGTCAGGCTGCAGTGAACAACTCCGATGAGAAAAATACGATACACCAGCCGTTATTAAGGTTGTTACATTACAGGACATGTTTTCTAAAAATGACGTTGGCAGAGTTAAATAGCTAAGCACAATTTACAGTGGTCATTTGCAGGTACCTCAGTTTTTTTCTTAATTTTACTTACTTACTAAAAAAACTTACCTGCTTTTTTACATTTCTAGTTACGGTGGAGATGCAGGTTATTCACACAGAAAACAATCCGTCCATAAATGATCTGTCATTGTAAATTTACTAGTGTTCATCACACAAACCTAATACGCTAATATGAACCACGTTTCTAGGTGACAGAGTTGTGAGCACCATTTTTAATTTGTAGATGTCAAATGTCAGAAAAATGTCGCAGCTTTTATTTCACTCGCTCCAGCTTTTGCCTTTTAATTGCTACTAAGCTAAGGGCCAATTAGTTAACAGAAGAGATAAAATGAATGTTTTTCAGATTAAATGGTAAGAAAGCAGATTTTTAATCGGCTCCCTCCTTGAACATGTACAATAATTAAACTTACCAAGGACTGAACATTTTAGAATTCTGCACAAACATTAATTACGTGGCAACAATCTGGACTAAACTTATACGTTCACAATCATCAGCATCAAGTTCATCAGTGTTTGAAATCCTATTCAACTAAAGTACAAACATTTCATAGTGTATAATTAAGTACATGAATAATTTCATCTACTGTATATATGGAGTTTGGGCTGCAGTCCAGTGTGTTTTCATGTTTTCATATTTATACACACTTCTACTCGTCCACTGCAGCATCGTACTGTAGGTTTGGAGGTGAGGCCGAGTTACAGTATCTACTCCGAGGATCTCCACCAGTCAGATGATCTAGTTCTGATGGTTTTGTTCATGTTTGCCACAGGTCCAATGAAAAGACCCGAACCTACAACGGGTTTGGGTTATTCTGACTGTGACCTCTGAGTAACCTCAGCTCAGAATTACTGTGTGTTTTTATAGGAGGTTGGGTTAGTTCAGTAAGAATGCCAACTGAATTAAGGCTCAGTAAAACTGCTTGGCAAGTGCACATTTACCTGCACTGATAAATGCCACGGCTGGCCACAGAAAATTGGCTGTAAAGGACAGGGTGACAAATTCGCTTGCAAAATGTTGTACAGGCTTTTGAACATCTGTGCATGTGTTTGTGTGTGTGTGTGTGTGTGTGTGTGTGTGTGTGTGTGTGTGTGTGTGTGCATGAAGGACTTGCAGGTTGTTTGACTGAAAATGAGAACTGTTCAATAATACATAAGGCTGTCTGCAGAACACTATTACACTAAGAATATGTTTTATGAAAGCTGCTGTAAATGGCGGTGCAGGAATTTTCTACTCTTCCATATATTTTACAGATTTGACAAATTGCGGACAAGAGTCGATATTGCATTTGAGTTTCATGCTTGGCTGCCTAATGTATTCCCTCAATTCCGAAAACAGTGAAAGGGGACTAAGAGAAAATGTTAGGGATTTTTTTCCCCATTATATTACATAATTCTGCTGTTTGAAATATCTTGCATCATTGCACAACATAGGTTCCCCTATATCAGCATATGGATATGAAGCCACCGCTGCGTCTTCTGGGCTGTGCTGTAAACCTGACTTTCAGATATGTGACAGCTTATGTCTTAAATCAAACACCGTGCTCGTCTTCTTGTGTTTGTACTACCTCTACATTGAAAATCACAATCGTAATATTTTCCTAACAGAGAAGTACATGTTGTAATAACTGCACTGTGTCACTAGCAGTCAGCTGACAGATCAACACTGAGCCAAACGAGCAGCGTGTCCCGCGTGTACTGGGCATTTTCCCGTACGTCCTTGTCGCGATGCATCTGGACACATTAGTGTTTTTGGAATAAAAGAGTTTGAGTGATCGGATCCCAGTCTGTCTTGTTGGCCAGTCACATCTAGCACTTGGATGTGGACTTGTGTCCCTGCCAAATGTTCAAGACAAAAATTCCCATTCTAATATTTGACTCGTACTGTGTTTGTCGTCCTGGTGTGCCCTTCCTGAGGCTACGTTGTTTTATGCACGCTAGCGTTTTAATGGCCGGGGTTACATGCAAAGAAATTTGTATTCTCTGCGACAGAAGCAGTAAGTTATCAGGGCCACGTGTGTCCACACATCAAACACAAGCAAAAATGTCATTTTTATATATATTATAAATAATGAAATCAAATCTGTGTAACCCCTCAAGTAATGGTAATCCAACTGGACAGATATAATAACAATCATAATGATGGTGATGATAATAACACTACTGCTAATAACCTGGCTAATGTGACCCTGCGTCATCTTTGCATTTTCTTATTCCCTAATTTAATTAAAAGTGCAGCTGCCATTGTTCACTGTCTGTGGCGAACTTTTAACTGCTATGAGAAAAGTAAAGAAGTTGGAGATGGGCCTTCGCTTATAGCGGCTTAGCCTTGAGTATTAAATAGCTTTGGCAGAAGGAAGTTCTAGGCACTCAAGGTCGGAGGTAGCAGAGAGTTTATCCTTGAACAATAGTCTAGTATGAGAGACCATTTATCAACGTCCACAGCTTTTTCCCTTTTCTTCTCTGCCCCTAAATGAAGTATGAAGTAATTCTTCCATCTCCATCATCTGTTTCTTTTCTGTACTTTTGTCATTTTCCAGGTTTTGCCCCCACAAAACAATCATTTGCTGTTGTTTACCTGTGATGAACCTGCTCCTGTTGGAGCCACGTTGTACCGTTGGTAATGAAACATCATGTGAAGCTGCTCCTAGTGTCTTTGTTAAATCTGAATTCAACAGCAGCGATTTTTAATACATTTAATAAACTGTTGCTTCTTCATCTGCCTCCTGAGCCTCAGCCTCAACCGTCACAAATAAGTAAATGTACCATGGCGGGTCAGTCCCTGGCTCTTCCTGTCCACATGCTTGTGTCCTTTTCAAACACAGACCCACCGTGCTGGTGTCCAGCTGGTCGTTTTTAAAGGCTCCTCCATCAATTTAAACTGAAATAAAAACCACATTTACAGCTGTTGCGACTCGTTGCCACCAAGACACTGATCACCTTCTTCTGCTGCTTTCATCCAACCACTTGTGTGTCATGGCAGCACTTTGCTCCCCGTTTCTCCCCCAGTGCATGTCTGACAACTGAAACACGTTCTCATACTAATCCAAACCTGAGCATAATTAGTGTGCAGCAGTCCAGTCAGAGGAGGATCAACTCTGGACCCCACAAGCCAGTTTGGTAATTTAAATACAGAACAGCCAGAAACTGAACAAGAGCTGTAAAGCTGCCCTGATTTCAGACTGTGAGGTGCGTGGGTCAGGCCAGGAGTTTCCACTGTGGCTATGCCGATTTGGGAGCAACATTATGAAGTTACGTGCCTCCAGAAAAGGTGCACAATTGCTATATTGGTGCATTTCTAATTCACTTCATTTGCCCATTCCACTAGTGTTCAGTGGTTCCCACATGCACGGTGTGGCGGTGGATGTTATCGCCAAGTGGTTGTGCAGACACTCACAGCAAACACACCGCCACCATTAAATAAAACCTTTTCTTCTTCGCTCGGGTACATAAAGCACAGCATCGTTCAGACGTTTAAAAATACACGAGATGCTGGCATCAACCCAGGACACGCCAGAGATATTGCGGCCATGTTGGCTGGCTCTGAGGATTTTAACTCTCAAAATGGACTTTCCGCTCTTGGAACCATGTTTCTCCACGAACAGCATTTTTTTCCAGGTGGGAATCCCGGCACCGTCGGGAGCTCTGATGGCGATGACCCGCTGCTGCCCTGCTTCAACCGAACCCTTGTTTGCTTGTCAGGAACCTTTGTTGAAAAAGCCTTGACAACGATGTGAATATAATGAGACAATGATATCTTCCAGCTCCGCTGAACCTTACCTCATCTTGACGACACTGTGCTGCCTCGGCTACGGTGAATCATGCAGTGGCTCCACAGTGTTAGTGGCTGCGTCAGTCATTAACGGTGGTCGGGCGTCTGCACGTTGGGGAGTGAACATGTATCAAACCTAAAATGAGCCTGCTTCACCCCATGTCTATAGACGTTAAGTAAGAGATGAACTCGGTGCTGTATCAATAAAGTTTCATATGACTGACAGTGATTTGAATGTCTGGATTTAAAATGGTCCCAACAAGCAGTGAACACGTGTTGTGTTGACAAGTGGCAGCAGTGTCAGATCTCTCCACTCTTTAGCTTCTCCTACGAGGTCACAGACTGTCTAGTTTGGTGCACATGCCATCTGCAGTTCACTTATGTCACCTAACCAGATTCCAGCAAGTTGAAGCTCAGCCTTTGCAAACGATTTTGTCTTGGTGTCGTTGGAACTGCCAGCGAGCGAAGTCAAGCCAGACTTCATCACAAGACTTTAAATACTGTGTGTTCTCTTCTGCGGCTCCATTCTGGCTGTTCCTTCTTTTCCTACCGGCGACTTCCAGCTGCGCCTCCTCAGGAAGCCTTCAGCTGTTGGTGCTCGGCCGCAGCGTGTAGGGCAGTGGCCGAGCAGCCATGTTGGTCACACATGGCTGTGTTCGCTTGACGGGGGTTTACTGCCTCGAAAATGCCAAGCAACATGTCACAGCTAACCTTTTCGGTAAATGAATGTGAGCGCGCGAGCGTGTGTGTGTGTGTGTGTGTGTGTGTGTGTGTGTGTGTGTGTGTGTGTTTCCCAGCAGCCGTCTGAAAAACAACAAGCTTTCTTTACAGCTTCCCTCCGGGGAATTAAAGTCACACAGAGAGTAACGAAGGCTGCCTCGGTTCCTGACGCTGAACTCTGGTCGGCACCAACATGCATTTTGCGTTTCATTAGAGATTTATATTCAAACTGTTATTCATCCTCAGAAAATAGACGCTTTGGAAAAACACTTTTTTTCATGCTGCACATCTTCATTTTCTTGTGACATTTTTAATCTGCAGCCAAAGATTCATTCTTTTATCTCGGAATGATTTTCCAAATCCACTTTGATTTAAAAAAGCAACAATAGAAGCTGCTATTACAAACACAAACACAAATGAATGAATGTAAAAAACTGAATCCAGCCACGGAGAGGTCAGGCTGAGCCATTCTGCCACACACACACACACACACACGCTATGGAAAAGAGGAATTATTTATTCGTGTATATGCTCCCAAGGCTTTTTAAGGCTGTTTGCTGTGGCGATGGATGTGCAAATGCCAGAGACGGTTTGTTTAAATCGGGGGGGCTTCGAGTGGCTCTCCTCTGTGGAGTCTCCTTGAGAAACGTTCTTTGTGCGGGTGGTTGTGCGTCCTTGACAGCTGCTCTGTATGTAGGAGCAAAACACGCAACAACACATTAAGCCGCGTCTCGAAATGTAAAATCATGTTAACTCCCAGTTCGAAGGTGGCAGAGTTGGAGTGTGTGAGTGGCGTCTCTGACATGTCGCTGTTCGCCGAGTCATTTTGAAATCACAGGTAAGTGTGTCTGTGGTTAAAGTCACACTGGGCTGAGATGGATTGTTGGGTTTTTAAGAGACGGATGGAACTGGGGGAAAACTATTCGGGTGTGTGAGACATGAAGAAGCAAACAGCCGAGTGTGTGGGCTCCAGAACTTTCTCTCCCTCGGACTTTGTGGTGACTAATGCTGAAGAGATGCAGCAGAGCTGTCCACTGCTTCTCCACTTGTCAAGTGTCCGTGAGACAGTGGACCCTAAATTGCTTGTGTGTGTTTGTCTGTGTGTGTTTGTGTCCCACGCTTGTGAGTCACATTTGACAAAAGTGTCTGTTAAACAACAACTACTTTAACGTCCATGGTGGAGGCGTGGTCAGCACGGCCTCCAGGTCCCGCGTCTCTGAATGAGGCTGTTGCTCTAAGACCTGGTCCCTGCCTCTCTCCCAGTGACAGCTGGAACAGGCTGCAGGAATCGAGATAGTTGGGCCCAAATGTGGCTACGTTTGCCAAAGCTCAGCCTACACTGGCATTAATCCGGCAACCAGAACCTGACCAAAGCTGGGCCAGCGCTGGCTCACCTTTGGTAGGTCAGTGCCAAACACGACGGATCGCCCTGACACTCAACGGGCCCATTTGGTTCCTTCTGGCTCTGAGCTCCCTCGCAGCATATTCGTATTAATTGGAGCTTTCTTCAACTTTCCCTCGGGTCCTTTTGTGTCTGTCTCAGAAAGTGGCTTGTGTCGTGTGTCTCTAATGACAAACAGGTGTGTCGACATATCAGAGGGTTAATTAACTAAAAACGACAGCCGGGTTGTTGGACAGAACTACACTATAAAACTTCAGTAAAGAGGTTGAATCAGAACTTTTTACAGAAGTATCTGTACTTCTAGTTCAATAAAAAGTGACCTTTGGTCCAATCTGTTTGCCAGTAAAACGTTCATCATAATTCCACCTACTGAACTCAATATTTCGCATTTTAAAATATAGACTATCATCAGTGTGTCTGATGTCGTGCATCATTTTCCACCCTAAAGAACCATTTGTACAGGCCCTTTAGTCTCTGTCAGGACCCTCAAAAACCGATGTCCTTCACTGGTTAACTGGGCCTGCTCCTGTCTGTACCTGCGCTCTGCCGAATATCTGAGATTCCAGAACATTTGGAGAACCAGTCAAGCTCAGCTTGCCCCTGACGGCGATTGGGACTCTGCAGTCCGGAGCATTGAGCTACAGCTCTCCCTGTCTGATTGTATTGGACAACCTCGGCGTTCATTAACACAGGTGGACTTTCTGACCAGCTTAACATCCACACGCAGATACACACAGAAACACGTTGATGAGCACACTGCTCCATAAATTGTACGAGTGCTTCCTCAATATCATTCTAATGCTGGGCGCACTGCGATGATGGAAGGCCAGTAAATTCTCTCTAAGTGCTTCGAACCAAGCAACACTGTCACATCATATAAATGAGTGAAGCCCTCGTAACTCAGCTTGTCAGTCTCTTTAATGCGCACACTGTGTGTGTGTTGATGTCATGCCATGCTTGTGCGGATGGAACATCTGTGAATGTGCTGTCTATGATGTTTCAAACAAACCATTATCACTAAAGGAAAGGGGAATAAGGGGCATTCGAATAGTCATTACTGCTCGTTCAACATCTGCTCTGCGACAGTACAGTGTGTTCATGTACTGTACTACCTGAATCACAGCTCGCACTGCCACATGCCGCCACCACTGACTCCACTGCAGTGACAGCTCAGCACCTGCTCACAGCCACAAACACCACTAGTCACACTGGTACGTGGCATCTGCGCCAAACCCACTGCTGAGGGTGGCGGGCGTCCGTTTAAGATGAGCCCCGAGTTAACAACGTAGATCTGAGAATGCAGCAGCATTTAACTGAATGTGGAAAAACTGGCACCAGGTCCGTGTCTGGATGAGCAAAAACATATCATCACTGTTCATGGGAACACTTTGCCAAAATTGCCAGGTGAGGCAGCTGTGGCTCTGTTGGTAAGGCAGTCGTGGCTCCTGGCTACGTGTCCTTGGGCGAGACACTGAACCCCGACTTGCTCTCGGTGGGTCAGGTGAGCACCCATCAGTTTGTGTGTGAATGAATGAAAAGCAACAATGTGGATGAAAGTACAAGTGACTATTTACCGATTACCAGAACTGGAGATGATCCAGGCCTGAGCTGCCGATGTTCCGGTGATCAAGTAACACTGTGTGAGTTCAACAAGCAGCAGTGCAGCGAAGACTTTGTGGACTTTATTTCAGGGTTTTTTTGCCTTCACCTACATGCAGGTACCTTGTGTTACAGTATGAGTGACACCCGCGATTTGGGGTAATTAATTAGTCCGAATTTCCACCCGTGTCAATGCATCAGTTATTGTGGCCGCAGTCCATCACAGCAGGAAACAATATGGCTGATGAGGAGAACAACAGCAGTACCGCCACAGCCCTCTAATAAAATCCGCTGAGGTAACTCATCCCGCATTCAACTGTGCCACCTCTGATGTCCTAGAGCCTTGGCAGCAAATTACAGCGGTGCATTCATCAGGCCTGTAACACTCTGATCAGGATGCACTTGACTGGGCTCTGCTGCTGACTTCATGGAAATAAAGGAAATGCACGTGCTGCGCATCTGTGCGGCCTTTGGGAAAGCTCTCATCCAAATGACAGATGGCAGTGAGAAGCTTTATTAACAGCATTAATCCAGTGGAGTTTTGAATGATTGATGAAAAGGAGCCAGAGCTGAGTTGACCTTCTGTGATGAGCTTCCCAGCAGGTGGGTGGAGAACAGAGCACTTCACACCACAGCCACAGTTTCCACTTACACACCACCTACTATGGGCATGCTGAGTCACCCCAACAGAACACAGGTGCAGGCAAGGATTCAAAACAGCTCTTCTCAACTTGTCTTACAATTTAGTAAAGTCAAGAGCGTTCTGTGAACACAGGAACAAACTTCCACCGGTCAACAGGTGGATTTGTCAGCAGAGTAAGTGGCTCCTTTTATATCATCTCCACTGACCTCTACTGACTCATGTTGTTGACTCTCGGAGAACTTGGCGACACATGAATGCCAGCCATCCGGAGAGATCTCATCGAGTAACGAGGCAGGTGGTGACTCACGAGAACAAATGGAAAGCCCACAGATTCTTTTCGAGTTACGCGGAGCAACATCGAATACTGACTGGAGAGATTCTATCTGAGCTTGTGTCATTTAAAATTCCATTCCACTGAAGAAAGTAAGAGAGAGGTAGCAGGTGATTTTAGCTGAGCAGTCGGGATGTCTAAATTCTCTTTGGAAAAAAACGGCTCTTCTACAAACGTCTTGTTCCATGTTCATCAGCTTGATTTTGTGCAGTATCATGTTGTATGTTCCATTTGACCATTTCCAAAAACGTCAGCAAATCGGTAAAAACAACCGATGCAGGTGCTGAAGTTTGAAGTTTAACACTTAGACTTTCAGTGAGGTTCATCCTCGATGGCTTTTCTTCACTTTTCACCAGCTTAGTTGTTCAGTGAGAAATTAAGCTTGAGTGACAGCACAGGTTTTATTTTTGCATTTATAATCGTGTATTGAAGCCTTTAAAGTCACACATGACTTGACAGTGGATGGACAAATGAGGAAATTCTCACCACCTGTGAGACAGTTTTCTCCCTATAGAATTTATTTTTTCTATTTTTGTGTCACAGACATTTCAAACCAACGTTTTATTCCACGTTGCATTTCAGAAGAATCCATTTTAGATTTGATTCTAGAGTACGGTCCAGTATCTTATCGTGGCACACGCCTCTGCCTCAGCGATGTCACGGATTCCTCACATCGTGTCCGTCTGAGCTGGCAGGAGTTGGCAGGGAGCCGATTGCAGCAGGTGCTGCATTACTGCAGGCTGCACGTAATCGACTTTACGCAGGAAAAATAAGTCACACTTGTCTTTTACTCTACATACAGATGTGAAAACAGCAGTTTCTGTAATAAAGTACATTAAACAGATAATTGCAAAATATCCAACTTTATTTTTAAGTGGAATAAGTAATAAAGTTTCCATTTAATTAATCTAACAGATGTGCTGGGCCAGTGGAAAGTCAGCTGCTTTCGGAGAGGATTCTGACCTGATGGGTTCTGACCATGGACTTGTTCCTGTCTCTGAATGCACGGCCGCCATGTTTTAACAAATGAAGGTTTTGTCATTTATGACCTCATGCTGTTACATGTGCACTGTGCCTTTCACTGTACAGCAGCAGCTTTTACGTGTAATAACAGGTCAGATTACTTGGTCAAATTAGGCGCAGATTGATTTAGAGATAATCCCAGTTTAAACTGGGTTGTGCAGAGGGATTCTGTGCTGGACAAGTACTGCCCGTCCGAGGGTTCCACTAAACTTTGGGTCATTTAATTAAATTATAACTACAATATTGGTTGTTATTAATTCATGTATTAGTTGGGATTCAAGGATTTTTATGGATTACATTTTTAACAACCAGTGCAAAGTGATGTCATGGTTTTTACGCTGTGTCTGCATTTGAGATCACTGAGGAAAACTGAACACCAGCGTTTCAGTGAGCACCGTCAATGCACCACAATTTTGGGGAATTTTGGGGAATGAGACTTGGCTACTTCTGAAACAAAACCTCGAACTTGTGTTTCACTGGACTCACTCCAGTTTTCCCACTGGTTTATAATCTGTTATTTTTTGTCATAGTCACATTCATGTCATTCGTTGGCTCCTCCCAGGCCACCTTGATTTTATTAGTTATTTCAGTAATGATTTCATAATGTCATAGTTCTTCTCCTTTCGGTTTGCTTGCTTCTTTGTAAAGCATTAGTGTAGCACGTGGTCTCCTTGGAATAGTGCAGCACACAGTAGAATCCACAAGAGGAGCAGAAGTTCACAAAGTGCAACAAGAATCACACCATCTTTGGAGTCTGTTGGAAGCCAGCACCTCCTCGCTCTCCACTCTGCCCACACATTTAATAAAACCCCAAATCCTCGTACGACCTCACAAGTGCGTGAGAGTGTCTAAATGTGGTTTTTCTTCCCTTCTTCGTCTTTGATTATTCTCTTTTTTTAAACACACTGAGTCTTTTGTGTAGCAGTTCAGCGCCCTTAGACATCGCTTCCAGAGGGATTCTACTGCAGAGATGAGAGGAGGATTGAGGGCTTCACATGAAACAGGCAGAAGTGAGTTTTCAAATAAGACAACTAAGTAGAGTTTATAGCAGCAGGCAAAGGACGTACAGCATGTTGTCTGTGTGTGTGTGTGTGTGTGTGTGTGTGTGTGTGTGTGTGTGTGTGTGTGTGTGTGTGGAGGAAGCAGAGGAGGCGACAACCTTGATCTAAAGGGAAGAACACATCCTCCACTTCCTGAAAGTCAGGGAGTTCCACACTAGAACAAAATGCTCAACAGCAAACATCTTGAAAATGACTCAATAATGTATTTGTCTGAGGTGACGGCTCCTTTGAAGTAGAGCAGGGACAGATGGTCCAAGCAGTGCAACACACACACACACACACACACAAACGCAGGCGTGGACACATTACATCACCACACGTATACAGAGACGTGTGTGACATACCTCAACTGATGCCATATGGCAGCAGACGTGATGATTCACACCTCTCTCACACTCACTCACGGTGACACACACACACACACCATCACATTCCTGTGCAGTCAAACTGATATTCATTAACACACTTATAGGAGCTCGACCTCACAGGAGGTACACGGCACAAACCATATGGTGACAGCCACAAATATTCACACGCAGCCACATTAACATCCGACAGATCCATCACGCACACGTTCCATGAGCAGGTAACTGTAGCACCATGGAAGGGGGAACGGTGGAGACACGGTGGAGACACGGTGGCGACACGGTGGGGACACGGTGGGGACACGGTGGGGACACGGTGGAGACACGGTGGCGACACGGTGGCGACACGGTGGGGACACGGTGGCGACACGGTGGCGACACGGTGGGGACACGGTGGGGACACGGTGGAGACACGGTGGAGACACGGTCAGTCTTTAAAGAGACTGACTGAATTTAAAAACAAGCATTTAGCACAACGATGAGAAACAGTTGAAAGATAAACTTCAGATAATGTCGGCAGCAACTCACAAGTCAGGACAATGTCTGAAAGGGGCTTTAGTTTTTGTTGTGTCCGGCGCTCGTCACACCGCGGGGACTCATTGTCCAAAAAGCGACACCTGTGGTGCCTTTTAAAACTCCCTTCCCACATCCTGGAATCCAGGTGTCTATGGTGAGCACACGATTTATATATGCACAGTGTTGTTCCCCTGACGCACCGAGAACAAGAAGTGAAGCCCACGACTGCTGCGCTGGCTCACAACGGACAAACAAGTGTCGCTCGAACACGCCGCGAGATGAGAGACAAGGATCACATGGTAGTTTGCCCACGTAGCAGTTGGTTTGGGGAATGCAACATTTTCAAACAGGACAGAATTCCAGTTTATGTGATGGATTAATATAACATTACATAAAGTACAAGCGCTGCAGTAATTACCTGGAAATTCACGGTGGATATTGGCATTTTTCAGTAGTAACTGAACTGTGCCTTCTGGGAACTAAAAAAAAAAGACACAGCTGTCATTTTTTGTACATTTTACAAACTGATCTTATTTTGAAATCGCTGTTAAATTGACATGAAAAGCATAAATTGCAGCCGTGACTCTAATTAACATGACGATCACTGAGGGGGTTGTGGATTTTCAGAACTAATAAAATCTTGGGCTTAAAAAAAGCTCCACTGAAGTCATTAATTCTTTTGTTTGATTTATTTTAGTTAGGTTAACCTCATAAATGTGTGATGATACTGTTCAAACTCATCATATCCCAGTGTGAAGCCAGTGAGGATTGAGAGATGAGTCACGAGGAAATCAAAGCCAGATGAAACAGAAAAAGCAAACATGGACGCAGTGAAAAGGTTAACGTGACAGCTCCTTCAAGTAAAACCGCTATAAATAACAACTGCAATTACCTCACTATTAGACAAACCCCGTCATGTGTGAACTGAAAATGACGGGGGGATGAGGAGGACATGCAGTGAATTTCTGCTGCATTTCCTGGTCTCTCCTCCATCATATTCATGTAAATGAGCTCTCTATACTCTCTATACTGTCTCTATCATACGCTCTGGGTCCCAGAACAAGGTGGGATTCCTCTGCAGGGACTGAACCTGCTTCGCTTGTCAGCAAACAGACGGGATCATCGCTTTGTACTGGAGCCCTGTTATCTGCAGCTGTGTGATAAGGAACTCCACAGAGTTTCCCTATCTGGAGGCAGAAGAAAGACGACCCCGAGGTAAGCGCAGATTATGACACGAATGTATCACCGCCATCACTCCTGTTTACACGGACTTTGTTCGTGCTCACGTGCCCTCACAGAAAGGCAAACGTGCACTCTCCTATGGATGCCGAGGGGTCCACAGGGAACCGGGGCCCCTTTATTGATTTGGGGGCCACATGCAAATCCTCGACACAGCCCCACCCAGTCATTTTTTTTTAATCAGCATTCACTCTCCAAGAATGTTATTAGCAGGTTCCAGACCTGTTTGAGATCTTTATTGCAGTTTTAACCAATTTATTTAGTTGCTATGAATTTAAAAACATAAATAGCCCTAAAAATGGGCTTGTTAGGATTAAATTGATATATAGCATGTGGAATAAACTCTGATTCTTCTATGGTAGGTCATAAAGGGTCAGTGTACTCGATGCTCCAGGAGAGCCACTATCGGGTGTCCTGGGAACAATGACGTCTGATACTGATGCTCATGGATCGTCACCATTTAACGGAATTCACCTACACACAAACAACGGGTTAGGATTGGAGAAGACTAATTCAGGGTTAAGTTACAAGACTGGTTACATAAAAACGAAACACAACCCAAACGTTTGATGATACTCCTCCACTCCCCTGATCAAATATTGGACAAACACGGGTTTTATGGATTTGCAGAAGACAACAGCCCCAGCTGTTAGTTACTACCAGCTTCAGAAAATGCATGGTCATCTAAGATTACAGCTAAATATATGTCCGACAACAGCACTGAACTTGTGATCATAAACTTTCCCTTTCAAAATGCATAACTTGAGCGTACCCGCCATTCTCAACTATGAAATCGTTTAGAAAAAGTTTGCTGCTTAGCAGTTGACACAGTAAGAGACACAGCCAGAAAACAGCCTCCACTTAGAGCGGAGCCAGGGGAATTCATGTTATACACATATTAACACACTTTAACTCCCAGCACAGCCAACAGAGACCATCTCGAAATGTCAGCGAGCTTTTTTCCCCCAACAGGCAGCGCTGCTATCTGTAAGGCTATTATGATCCTTTTCTCTCTCACAATCGTCAGGAGCCTCGGCCTGGCCATATGGTGGGAGTTTCTATGTTCGGGGAATGTCAGAGAGAAAGGATTGACCTTCTCATTCAGTCTCAGAGCCACTCTGCTTACCAGAACGGGAGCAACATTTTTTTTCCCACCTTGATACCTTCAAAGCCATGACAGTTATGTATATGAGACCTATTGATAGAGACCTGATGCAGGGAAACAACTGCTGCTCCTGTTTCTCTCTAAAGATAAAGCTGCTTTCATTCTGACACCGTTAACTCCTCACCCTTCTTTTTCTTCAAAACTTTAAAGCAGGTAATCTTGACTCCAGATCTGTTTTTTATTCAGCGTTATCAGACCGGCAAAAACAAGCAGTTTGACCCACAGGGTGAGGATCAAAGAAGGGTTCAGCTGAGAGAAGAAGGATGATAAGTGTAAAAAGGAAAAAGAGGGGGGGGCTGGAGTTTAGAAAACAGCATAAGCCAACTCACTTTCTCCAACTCTGCTTCTTATTCTGACATTTTTCCTAGAATATTAAGACATCTCAGTAATTTCCCTGAAATATTCAGCTCCCTCAGTGCAGTTATTGATGTATTGCGAGGTCTGTTTTCATTGTAGCCTGGAGTTAAAGTACGGCACCCTCTCACTCATACTCTCAGTGGATTTATCACAGAGATATGCCGGGCTTTTGAAAAGACAGTAAATCATGGCACAGTTTTTCCAATATCCTGTGTCTCATGCAGAGCAGGAGAGCTGAGCGTAATCATCAAGTTTGTGGAGAAGTTGACGGATGATTAGGATGTTAAAGGCTTTTTAGATCAGCGTGTGCACTTCGTTTAGTTTTGCCAAGGAGAGCTTAACTCAGAACACTAACGTATGAGCATATAACCCACCTGGTGGCACAAGGTCAACAACTCCACATTCAGCCAGGTTTTTTTTGGTCACATTTGAGCCATGAAACAGACGTTGTGAAAAGTGCACGTCAGGGTATATGGACGGTAACAGAGGACCAAAAAGGTCAGAAGCCACGGATTCAAAAACTAGACATTTTGCAGCAGAGTTATTTTGTTTTTATCACATGATTTACAGTGAAGGTAAAAGAAAGGCATCGCGGATTCTCTCTAACTGCTGAAGTAGTTCCTACAGCTAGCATACACTGCGTCTAGGTTCCCGACCTTGCCTGCTGCCCGGCTTACATCATTCCTGTCCCTGCACTTGGTAGCTCAGTGTTATTTCTTCGGCCTGTGCCTGGCTGTATCCAGCACCCAGATGCTTGTAGACTGGCTACCTGACAGCTCTGGTAGGAGGCAAGGTTCCACATTCCTGAACTGCCATATCATTTGATTCTGCGAATCAAATTTAAACTTGCCCTTCCCCTGGGACCACATGGAAGACCCTACCACGACCACACAGCTCCCAGGATCACAGGGACACACAAACCCTTCTACCACTTGGAGATTGTTGGAGGGGCACCTTAGACTCAGAAGACTGTGGAGATATTATATCTGGCCTTGGAATGCCAGAGGAGCTGGAAACCATGCTGGGCAGAGAGAAGTCTGGGAAGCCTTACTAAACCTGCTGTCAGCTTGACTCTAGTTATAAGTAGTTAAGTTAGTGTTGGAGGGCAATAATGGAGAGAGGCAGGAAGATTCTTCACTCAGTCTGACATTTATTTAAAGTGAAACCCACAAACAGCAGTTCAAACAGGTTTTGTGGACATGTGGAAAATTATGTACAGAAATATATAAAAAAAGCTAAGTGAACCCCAAACTGGTCCAAACTAAATAAGAAAACTGAAAAATCAATAGAAGAAAAACTATGCTGAGCCTATTGCTAAAGTGCAACTAGCAGCAGGTCCACATGGGAACTGCAAGGAGCAGCTTCTACTCCAGGCCTCATGTTCCTGAAGCCCCTCCTACAAACACAAACCATTACTGATTACCACAATCAGTTACAGCCAGTTAGGACAGTTTCTTAGTTCTTTTCAGTAGAAACAATATAAATGTTTTCAATATTTTAATTTAATTTAACCGACCTGGGAAGGTGAACATTAAATGTTATTAAGGAAACTTTTAAGAATATTTGCCCACAAAATCAACAACTCCCCTCTGCTTCCTACCAAGATGGTACAACCTAATTCTCCCCTGCTATAAAGACCTTTCAGACGTCCCATTTCCTGTTTGACAGTTTGAACCTGAGACCTGTTGGTACATGGAGTGTCACAGTGACATTGTTTTTTAGAGGACGTGCTAACACTGTGCATTGAATCTAAAACTTTATTCTGCCAGCAACATGGTAAAACACACGGATTTGGTGATGCTAGTGTGTGATGTATAGCCGCATGTCGTCATTCAACCGCTGGCTGTCTAGGTGGTGTCCAGCAAACGATGTGGGCTACATAGACAATTGGAAAAGTTTTTGGGGAAAACCTACGATGATTAGGAGAGATGGCATCCATCCTAGTTTTGATGGTGCCTCTGTCTTATCAAAAAATATGGCTGATTTTATTAGACAACCAAAAGATTGACAATCCAAAGTTGAGCCTAGGACACAGAGATCCAGTCCTACACGCCTCTCTGCAGTATCCTTACCGCCGCCACCCCCACCTCACAACTCCCACATTCCTATAGAAACTGTGTCTGTTCCCCGATCAACTAAATTTTACAAACTAAAAATGATCACAAGAGGAGTTAATCATAATAACTTAATAAAAATCAGGATTGCTCCTCTTACTGAACAAAAAACTAAAACAATTAAATGTTGATCTCTTTTAGAAAATGACTTGATAAGTGATCATCAATTCAATTTATTTTGTCTCACCGAAACCTGGTTGCAGAAGGAAGAATATGTTAGTTTAAATGAGTCGACCCCCCCAAGTCATATTAACTATCATGTTCCTAGAAGCTCAGGCCGAGGTGGAGGAGTATCAGCAATCTATCACTCAAGCTTACCGATAAACCCTAGACCTAAACATAGTTATAACTCATTTGAGAGTCTTACTCTGAGCCTTTCACACCCAATTTGGAAAACTCAAAATTCACTCCTATTTGTTATCGTGTATCGTCCTCCAGTCCCTTATTCTGAATTTTTGACTGAATTCTCAGATTTTCTGGCCGACTTAGTGCTTAGTGCAGATAAAGTCGTCATAGTGGGCGATTTTAACATTCATGTAGATGCTGACAGTAACTACCTCAACACGGCATTTACTTCATTATTAGATTCAATTGGTTTCTCTCAAATTGTAAATGAACCCACTCACTGTTTTAGTCACACCCTAGACCTTGTCCTTGCATACGGCATTGAAATTGATAAACTAACAGTATTTCCCCATAATTCGGTTCTCTCTGACCATTTCCTAATAACATTTGAATTTAGTTTATTGGACTACACAGCAGCTAGAAAGAAGTTTTGCTTCAGTAGGTGTTTATCTGAAAACACTGTGAAAAAATTTAAGGAAATGATCCCTTCATCATTTACTTCAACACATACCGATTAGCCTCATTAACTGTACTCCTGCACAAGTTGATTACCTGACTGATAATTATGCAGCATCTTTACGTTCCATACTTGATAGTGTTGCCCCTCTAAAAAAGAAGGCAGTAATTCTGAACAGGCGATCTCCATGGTATAGCTCGCAAACCCGCAATTTAAAGCAGGCGTCACGAAGACTAGAAAGGAAGTGGTGTTCCACTCATTCACAAGAATCACGCTTAGCCTGGAAAAAGAGTTTATACTTATACAAATTAGCCTCCGTAAAGCCAGAACAGCTTATTATTCATCACTAATAGAGGAAGAACAACCCCCGGTTTCTTTTCAGCACTGTAGCCAGGCTGACTAAGAGCCATAGTTCAGTTGAGACTAGTATTCCCTCAACGCTATGTAGCAATGACTTCATGACCTTCTTCACAAACAAAATTGTAGGTATTAGAAATAAAATTCACCAGACCCTCCCCACAAATACAACAGAATTAGAATCATCAGTAAGTCCTCAGTCCCTTTTAGACTGCTTTGTGCCCATAGATCTTCATGAGTTAACTTCAACTATTATGGCATCTAAACCAACAACATGTCTGCTAGACCCTATTCCAGTTAGACTGCTCAAAGACGCTCTACCCTTATTAGACACGTTCGTATTAGATATCATTAATCTATCCTTACAAACAGGATATGTACCAAAGGCTTATAAGATAGCTGTAATCAAACCTCTACTTAAAAAACCTTGTCTGGATCCAGGTGTTTTAGCCAATTACAGACCAGTATCCAATCTCCCCTTTATTTCTAAAATACTTGAAAAAGTAGTTGCAAAGCAATTATGTGACCACCTGCGCAGAAACGACTTGTTTGAAGAATTTCAGTCAGGATTTAGAGTTCATCATAGCACAGAAACCACACTGATTAAAGTCACCAACGATCTTCTTCTGGCTTCAGATAACAGACTTGTCTCTATACTAGTTCTATTAGATCTTAGTGCTGCATTTGACACCATTGTTCACAGAATATTATTACAGAGACTAGAACATGTTATTGGAATTAAAGGAACTGCACTAAATTGGTTTAAATTGTATCTATCAGATAGATTCCAATTTACTCATGTTAATGATGAATCTTCGACATACACAAAAGTTAGTTATGGAATTCCACAAGGCTCTGTATTAGGACCAATACTCTTTACTCTACATATGTCTCCCCTTGGCAACATCATTAGAAAACACTCTGTAAATTTTCACTGTTACGCTGATGACACACAGTTATATCTATCTATGAAACCTGATGAAACAAATAAATTAATCAAACTACAAGCATGTTTAAAAGACATAAGGGACTGGATGACGTATAATTTTCTTCTTCTAAACTCAGATAAAACTGAAGTTATTGTATTTGGGCCTAATAGTCTAAGAGACATGTTTTCTAACCATATTGCTACTTTAGACGACATAACTCTTGCCCCCAGTAGTACTGCAAGGAATCTTGGAGTCATTTTTGACCAGGATTTGTCATTTACCTCAAACATAAAACAAATCTCTAGAACAGCCTTCTTCCACCTACGGAACATTGCCAAAATTAGGAGCATCCTGTCCCAAAGTGATGCTGAAAAACTGGTTCATGCATTTGTTCCTTCTAGATTGGACGACTGTAATTCTCTACTTTCAGGCTGCCCCAGTAACTCTCTAAAAAGCTTCAATTAATCCAAAATGCTGCAGCAAGATTACTGACTGGGATTGGTAAGAGAGATCATATTTCACCTTCATTAGCTTCTCTCCATTGGCTTCCCATTAAATGTAGAATAGAATTTAAAATGCTTCTTCTTACTTATAAAGCTTTAAACGTTCAAGCCCCATCATATTTAAAAGATCTCTTAGTACCATATCATCCTACTAGACCACTTCGGTCCCAAAATGCAGGCCTACTTGTGGTTCCCAGAATTTCCAAAAATAGAATGGGAGGCAGAGCCTTTAGCTATCAAGCTCCTCTCCTGTGGAACCAGCTCCCAGTCCAGATTCGGGAAGCAGACACCCTCTCTATTTTTAAGACTAGGCTCAAAACCTTCCTCTTCGATAAAGCTTATAGTTGGTTATAGTCATGCTGCTATAGGCTTACACTGCTGGGGGACTCTGCATTGAGCCACTTCCTCTTCTCTTCATTCTCTCCTCTCACCCCACATCTATAATGTCACCACTGTATGACATTAACTCTGTATCTTCTTTTTCCCGTAGTCGTCTTTTTCCCTCTCTGTGTCCCTGTCTTCTGGTGTCCCAGGATTTGGCGCTGTGTGTCCTATTAACCTGCTCAATGTTTTGTTGCTGCTTTTGTTGCTCTGTTCTTTTCTCTCTCCACTTTCCACTCTGCCCAACCGGTCAAGGCAGATGGCCGTCCACCCTGAGCCTGGTTCTGCTGGAGGTTTCTTCCGTTAAAGGGAGTTTTTCCTCTCCACTGTTGCCTATAGCTGCTCAAGGGGGATTTGTTGGGTTTTCTCTACATGTTTGTATAGTCTTGACTTTATTATGTAAAGTGCCCTGAGATGACCTTGTTGTAAATTGGCGCTATATAAATAAAATTGAATTGAATTGAATTGATAGCAAATCTGCACCTACACTACAGGGACACAAAAACAAAACTGTTAAAGATTAGGAAAAGCAACATAACACAAACAGTTCTGACTAAAGTCACCTTACTGACCTGAATCAGCTGCACAATTACATAAACCTCTGGGGAATCAAAACCATAAAAATGTTATCATGAGGTTTAGTCTTGTGTGATTGAATTTTCAATTCAATTCAACTTTATTAATGTTGTGCAAATTTGCAACGGTCATCTCAAGGCATTTTATCTGATAAATGTCATTTTGAGAAAACCCAACAAATCCCCCTTGAGCTGCTATTGGCAACAGCGGTGAGGAAAAACTCCCTTTAACGGAAGAAACCTCCAGCAGAACCAGGCTCAGGGTGGGCGGACATCTGCCTTGACCGGTTGGGATGAGTGGAAAACATTGGGCAGGTTGGCAGGACCAGTATCTGTGCACTGAAAGACACACAGCTTCAAAATTTTTGAGCGTAGTCTTTAAAGTAGAGAGGGTGTCTGCTTCCTGAATCTGGACTGAGAGCTGGTTCCACAGGAGAGGAGCTTGATAGCTAAAGGCTCTGCCTCCCATTCTAGGAACCACAAGTAGGCCTGCACTCTGAGACTGAAGTGGTCTATTAGGATGATTTGGTGGGTAGATCTTTGAGGTAGGATGGAGCTTTAAAGGTAAGAAGAAGGGTTTTAAATTCTATTCTACATTTAATGGAGAGAAGATAATGAAGGTGAAATATTATCTCTCTTACCAATCCCAGTCAGTAGTCTTGCTGCAGCATTTTGGATTAATTGAAGGCTTTTTAGAGAAAATGACTCATGAGTGCAGTACTACTTGGGGCCAGAGTCATATCATCTAAAGCAGGGGTCTCAAACTCAATTTACTTGGGGGCCGCTGGAGGCAGAGTCGGGGTGAGGCTGGGCCGCATCAGGTTTCCACAAGAAAAACTTTTAAATAATTTTAATCTTCTCAAATGTCTTTATTTTTTATTTTTAACACAAAATAATATGAAAAAATAAATAAACAAATTAGAAGAAAATAAATAAGAAATTAATAAGAAAATCAATCAGTAATAAGTAAATAAAATAATAATAATTATTATAATAATTAGGATTCAAATGTCTGTATTAACAGTTCTTTAAGCTTTCTTCTGAACATGAATTGTCCTGAACATAAGTGGAACATTGAAGAACATGAACTGCTCTTCTGAACATGGCCTCTCTTGCCTACATCTTGCTGCTAGAGACCTGGCAGCGCTTCTTCTCGCATAACTGAGCCACATTTGGCTTGAGGGAGGAAGCAGTTGAGACCCTCAGTATGGCTTGAAGATGATCATCAGTAATTCTGGACCTGTACTTGGAAGTTTCAATCAAGTGTTTAGCCGACGCGACGTCATTTCCGCAATGTACGTCATTTCCGTTCCGTGCCGTTCATAACAAACTCGCGGGCCGCACTAACATTAAACTTTAATAATAAGGTGGGGGCCACAAACTATCGGCTCGCGGGCCGCAATTGGCCCGCGGGCCGCGAGTCTGAGACCCCTGATCTAAAGTAATGATATGGAAGGAAAACATGTATCTGAGACTTTTAGGCCCAAATACAATAACTCTAGTTTTATCTGAGTTTGGAAGAAGGAAATTATACGTCATCCAGTCCCTTATGTCTTTTAAACATGCTTGTAGTTTGATTAATTGATTTGTTTCATCTGGTTTCATAGATAGATATAACTGCATGTCATCAGCGTAGCAGTGAAAATTTACAGAGTGTTTTCTAATACTGTTGCCAAGGGTTTTTTTTAAGTAGAGGTTTGATTACAGCTACCTTATAAGCCTTTGGTACATTTCCTGTTTGTAAAGATAGAATAATGATATCTAATACGAACGTGTCTAATAAGGGTAGTGCATCTTTGAGCAGTCTAACTGGAATAGGGTCTAGCAGACATGTTGTTGGTTTAGATGCCATTATAGTTGAAGTTAATTCAGCAAGGTCTATGGGCACAAAGCAGTCTAAAAGGGACTGAGGACTTACTGATTATTCTAATTCTGTTGTATTTGTGGGGAGGATCTGGTGAATTTTATTTCTAATAGCTACAATTTTGTTTGTGAAGAAGGTCATGAAGTCATTGCTACATAGCGTTGAGGGAAAACTAGTCTCAACTGAACTATGGCTAGGTTTTCCCCAAAAACTTTTCCAATTGTCTTTGTAGCCCACATCGTTTGCTGGACACCACCTAGACAGCCAGCGGTTGAATGACGACATGCGGCTATACATGTCGTCACTGATCAGATTAGGCAGGGGTCCAGAGAAAACTACGGAGTCCGACATTGTCTTTGCAAAGTTACACACCGATTCAATATTCGTTTTAGTGACCTCCGATTTGCGTATTCGGGCGTCATTTGTTCCTGCATGAATAATAATCTTACTGTATCTACGTTTATCC
This sequence comes from Channa striata, assembly GCA_033026295.1. Lineage (NCBI taxonomy): Eukaryota > Metazoa > Chordata > Actinopteri > Anabantiformes > Channidae > Channa > Channa striata. Next base: position 27,808,089 of record CM065173.1, on the reverse strand, counting down.
TTAGACAGGAGCTTCAAATAGGATTCGATGTCGCCCGCTCTGGTCCCAGGGTAACATTGGACTATGGCCGCTGGCGTCTCTAAGTTCACGTTTCTGACTATGGAGTCGCCAATTACCAGAGTTCGTTCCTCAGCTGGTGTGTCGCTGAGTGGGGAAACTCGATTGGAAACGTGAAGCGGCTGGTGGTGAACCTGGGGCGTCTGTTTAGTGTTAGATCGCTTACGAACCGTCACCCAGCCGGCCTGGCTTCCCGGCTGCTCGAGTACTGCTGGGGAACAGCTAACAGTGGCTAAGCTAACAGTGGCTATGCTAGGTTGGTCCGCACCAGCTACCGGGGCCTGACTAGCTGGATTGTTTGTCATGGTGCGGAGCCGAGCTTCCAATTCAGAGAGCCTCGCCTCCAAAGCTGCAATAACCTCACACTTATTACAAGTACCGTTATCACTAAAGGAGGCCGAGGAAAAACTAAACATGTGGCAGACAGAGCAAGTCAGAGGAGAGAGAGGAGGAGACGGAGAAGCCATTTCTAAGTGCTAGGTGCCTGATCAGGAGAGCAGGTGCTTGTGGAAAACAAATTTCACGTCCCAAGTGATAGTTTATATACAGGGAAAGTACAATTAACCATATTTAACGGTGTGAAGAAACAGGAGGTGACACAACACGCTTACCGCAGTGGGGCTTCAAAAAGGCGTTAAAACCTAAACACAACGATTAGTATAGCTGCATGTAAACGAGTCCACGTGTGGGTCGACTGAGTGTATTGGCTTGTCTTTAAATGCAGGCCAATGATCTGTCCAGAACCCCGGGTCTCGTCCAGTGTCAGCACACCTGCAGTTCTTAACAGGATCAGTGTTAAAAGATAATGGATGGTTTGCTCCTGTCTACGGCTTTTGTGAGGATCTTTGTCACTAGAACTGTACAAACACAGGATGAGTAATTTCCCAGAGGTCACGTCTTGTGTTGAACAAGTCAGACACCGGCTTCGAACACTGCGTCGAGCTGCTAATGTGTTTTTTCATCCCAGCTCCTTTCTCACCGCAGAAGCGTCCCGGCTCCATTCCTCCCCACTATTAATACCGCAATTATGATTTCTGTAAATGATACTCTGGCTACAGATTAAATTAGATCAGGAACACTCATGAGATCACTTCATAAGTAGTAAGCAAAATGAATTTACATCTTGACTAATGGCATATGCAGATTTATGGATGTGCAATGGTCATAATCAAACATCTAAATAGTTGGCTCGTTGCCTAATTAATCATCATATGTATTTTAAGAGCTCATCAATGGAGAGTATCACTGATGTAATCAATTTTAAAAAAGAAGATATTGCCGTGGGCATGGCCTGTGGAAGCAGCTTTCATCATTCAGTCACAGGAGATGTGAAATGGTGGATGTATGATTTCTGACAGGAAGAGCTTCTGATTGAAGACGGACTTTGATGTTTGAGCCATGCCGCTCTCTTATGTTTGTTATTGACAAGTGTTGTGTCAGTAATTAGAGCAAATGCATTCGTCATTGAGGGGGAGATGTAATTGAGATGTAGAGAAGCATCTAACATTTTACTCTCCGATACTCAGCTGACAGCACTGACAGTGTAATTAGAAAGTCATTTCATAGTGCCGGAGTATTTATTTATTCATTTATTTCCTTCGGGTGTGAGAGTTGGTATTTATTCTGGACTCAAGTTATGATGCAGTGACTGTGTATGAGTGGAAGGTCTGCAGACGTTCATGTTCGTACGTTGTTTTTCCACAGAGATCTTAGTAAAAGTGTGTGTAAATACTTTGAAGATGACCGAGGACAGACCGAAGTGCATGTGCATGTTGGATCGGGGGTTTTGCAAAGATCCACATTGACTAACCTTAAATGTGACCCGTCGCTTTCTGCAAGGTGACCCCCCCTTTATGTTGGGGAGATTGCGTGTTATGGAATATTTAGCTGTGTACACGACGAACAGACCGTCTGGGAACATTTCATGCAGCATGAGACAGTTTCACTGCAGGACCTTGAAAGTTGAACGGCATTGGATCTACTATGAAATTCAGTTATGTGCTATAGTTTCGTTGCATATGTGTGTGGTGAGAAATCATTTTTTTACAGATGGTTCCAGATTTGAAAAATCGGTTTATGAAAGGTTATCCTGTTGTTACGGCAGCCATGATGATCCAAAGGCATCTGGAGTTGTTTTAATGATTATGTTTAATGATCCCATCCTCAGCAGACCCAGAGGAGGGGGGCTGTTTATTAGGGACACCAGCTGAATGATAATGCATTGTTCAGTAGGAGTTCTTGTGTGTTGAAGACGGAAATTGATTTACAAATAGAACTGCTGCTAGTAGTAATATAATCAAATCAAATAAAAATGTGATAATATATTGTAATATAATAAGCATAATACTAACAAATATGTAATGTAACAAAGTTGCATCTTAGGGACAGTTTGTTGTGAGCGATGGGGTTCAAGTATATATAGTAACATAAGTAATAATATAAAACTCCGTGGGGAAGATATTTATCTAGCTTGTATAATGCTAAACATTAGCTGTAAAAAAATATAATGTTGTGCATGTTAATTTAATATGACTGTTATAGAGCTAAAACAACTGAAGAATTGCTGTAGTGATAAAAGTTTAAAAAAAATCATCTAATAAAAATAGTGGAATAATAAGCACAATATCATGATAGTGAGGCAGTTAGCAGCGCCGCCTCACAGTTAGGAGGTTCTGAGTCTGCAGACCTCGCCAACCACGGACTTTCCGTGTGGGTTTCCTCCAGCTACAGATCAAAGAGGTTAAATGGTGAATGTACATGTCAGATATTCATCTGTCCGTCTGTGTCTTTCTGTGTTGGAAGTGACCGGATTGGAGACCTTTCCCGGGTGCTCCAAGACTAATGAGAGCTGGGACCCAAACAGGATGGATGGTTTCACACAATGAATGAATAACAACAACAGTTCTATGTTTTATAGCTTTGTAACTTCAACGCCTCAGCTCTGATTTAAGACGACGTAATTAATTCTGCAGCACATGATGGTGGGACGTTGGTACCAAAGGTCCTTTGTGAACAGGTCTCTGTGTCAGTTAAGCCCATTTTAAATATGCATTTCCTATAGTGACAGGAGCTATGTAAACTATATAGTGTGTTTTATAATATTTTAAAACTCATAATATGAAATATTAATTTCCTATTACAAATGTTTGCATTGCTAGACTAAAGTTTTAGCACAGCCAGCAGTAGCAAAAGGAAGTTGGAGTCCTAACCTGAAAACCAGCAAAGCACCAAAAGAGGCTCAACAAAGAGACAAGTGTGGGTCCGTATTCGTCAGTAATCGGGTGCAGAGAGCGGCCGAGGTTTCACAAAGTGATGCGACGAATCTCTGGACTTCAGATCTGGACTTTTTCAATGTACGGCAGAGCAGACGCAGTTTGCGCAGCAGTTACACCAAAGCCTTTATAGGTGAGACTGTACATGTGTGTTTCTCTGAGTAATGTCAAGTGGAGGCTTAACGTCCACTGAAGAAAATGAAATCCCTGTCCAGACAACAGCTCTCAGTGGGCGTTATGGCGTCTGGAGATACTGCTGCTCTCCCGCAACAAAGAGAGAGGAGGAGGATGTGTGGGAGGAGGAGGATGAGGAGGAGGATGAGGAGGAGGAGGAGGAGGAAGGAGAGGTCCCTTGAGTTAAGGATGTTTTCAATTTTAGAGAGACGTGATTTCAGCCTAACAGCCTGAAGCTTTCAGTCAAAATGACGAGGCTGTGTTTGTGAGTCAGTGTGCGTCACACACACACACACACGCAAAAGAGCCATTTAATCAATCTCTTTGCCTGGGCATCAAGCCTGCACACTCAAATACATCAGGTGTGGTGTGTGCATACTTATATGGCCCACTGCAAGAGATTTATCATCCGAGGTGAGTCCGTGCTTCATATTCTTCACCCGTCATCGATCGGCTGGATGCTGGCTTCCCTGAACTTCCACTGGGAGCCACATCACCCTAAGATGGAAATCATGAGCTTGTCACCCTGACACATTGGCTCTAAAAAAGATCAGCCAGCATTATGGAAGCCATTTTCTTCCTGGTCTCAATAGCTGCTGCGATGCAGTAGCAGTTTGTCACTTCTGTCTTTGGTTTCAGTTTATTCCAGGGAATCAGAATAAAATGCCTCTAAATGATGTAGCGGAATTAAACAGCGACTCCAGTATGTATCGTTTCAAAGACAAAACCTTTTCCATGTAAATGAAGAGACTGAGTCGATTAAAGCGCATGGTGGTGCAGTGGGTAGCGGTGCCGCCCCGACCGTGGGGTTTGCACGTTGTCCCTGTCAGGTGTTGGCCTCCTCCCACAGTCCAGAGTCACGCGTGTTACGTTAATTGGTGTGAATGTGAACGTCTGTCTGTGTGTCTCTCCGTGGTTAATAATAAGAAGTAAACTCCGTCTTCTCAGACTCTGCAGTTACATTTCTTAATAAACACTGTTTCGCCTGAAAAACCTGCAGTGACATCAGCAGCTCTGTCTTTGTGTGACGGGAGTGATGGTGCGGAGGAGGTTAAGCTACTGTGGGTGAGTGTGTGTCTGCTGTTCTGTCGACTCCTTTGGATTCCTCTCTTAAGTTTTAATTAGCCTCTTCCTTTGCAGAGATTTCCCACAAGTGACCATATGGGCACTAGAATTTAATTTGGACAAATAGAGAGCATGTACAACATCTCAAGTGTTAGGACTGGGGACTGTTGTGCGCTGTGCTGTAAAAAAATGGAGAGTGTGTTTTTCTACACGCAGGGATTGAAACTAAAAACCCAGGGAACTGCGGTGAGTTCCTCATCATCTGCGGACGTGGTCAAACACGACAAAGCTGACAGTTCTGTAAATCCAATCTAATCTTAACATCATAAATTGATATATTCTGATGATTCTGTTGTTCAGCTGCGTAGACCATCATGGAGGAAACACTGGGACATGTGGCAGGTGGAGCAGGCAAACAGCGGCGTGTGAGAGATTGTGAAAGTCAAAGCTAAGAAAGTTCTACTGAGACCAGCACCTAAAAAATATACATGAATATACACGTGAAAGAGCTACAACATATTCGTTGCAGGCCGTCAAATCTAATCTCATTACATCGTGGCGTGTCACACTATGCACCAGCGATGCAGGAGATGTGGTGTTCTCTGCGTTCTTTGTTCTGTCCTGGTAACGTGTTCACATGCACCGTGAACTGAGACTGTACCGACACGTTTAAAACCGGCGGGGGACAAAGGTCAGCGTGGACACGTGTCAAACACTGTGGACTGGGGCCGCCTGGACTCATGGCCAGCTTTAATATTTTCCCGCAATATTAACAGCATCATATTAATGCTGTAGCTAGTCAACATTTGTGCTCATTTTGAGTTTGTCTTTAAAGTTGTATAGAATTATTTACAATAAGTAAAGATTATTAATTGGAAACGGATCAGTATCATACAGTGATTATTGTTCCTTTACGTCACCTCTAGGCCACATTCGCATTTTTTATATTGGGAACTTATTTGTACTAATTATGCAGCACCTCGCTCTTCACTTCATGTGTGTCATTCTTTTCATTGACCTCAGTCAGTGATAATGTCTTTATTGGCCGGTTATAGTAAATGTTCATATCCACAAATCTACTTGAAATTGTACCTCAACTGAATAAATGGCATATGGATACATATTTTAAAAAATCTAATAACTTAATGAACAGCCTTTGATTTATTTGGGGTCTTCTGACATCACTGCAAACTCAAAGTTAGGCACCAACTGCCTCAGACTGCGATGCTGTAACTTCTGCTGACAGTTTTTGCAGTAGGTGCAGGGTTCTCGGGGTTCACCGTCTCACCTTCATGCTGTGTCTACACAAAAATGTTTAGCACATTAGCACAACAGCTGCAGCTTCAGGCCTCTACATGTGCGTACACAGGAGTCACACTGGTCCAATAGAAAATGGAGATCACATAATTTTAGAAGTACTCCAAAACTCCATAGTAGTCCAGAACTAGCACTGCTCAAACACAGAAACATCTACCTGAGCTCCGAACCTTCGCCTCAGATGCGGGGCAGCCGACACGTATGGAGGAATAGACTGATTAAACATGGCATTACTCCTCCAAACATCCCTCGGATCATTGACCCTAACAATCTTTGTCTCATCTGACCATAAAACTGGTCATGTGGTCAGCTGTAAAATTTCGACGAGCACTGAGGAGTCAGTCAGGCTTTTGTTTGGCTTTCACTCAGTAGATAAGGAAACTTGTATTTGGACGGTGACACTGGTTTACAGTGACCAGTTGACCGTGGCCTGAGCCATGATGGTTCCTGACCATCCTCTCAGCTGATTGAGGGGCTGATTTTGCCACAGACCAACATTCTGCTAACTTGTTAGTCTGCGAATCCATGCTGTTGTTGTGAGGTCAGATCTAACAGCTGGGAATTAAAGTGAGACACATATCAAGTCTACAGCTGCTGTGAATCTGATTAGTTGTAGCAGCAGCAGCAGCTGTAGCTATGCTAACTCTGGGAGTCCTCGTTTAGTCACAAACATTGCTGCGTCTACATGTCGATGTGTCTCGAATCCCATCGTTTTACCCTTAAGTGAATCAGGTCCAATTTTTTTTCATGGAGATGTGGACTAACTAAATTGGTAAAATTCAACTTTACCAGTTTTTGGACTTCAAGGCTTTCTCACCGAAGCTGCAAACCGACCACCTACCAGCATAAATCACTGAAAGCTCTGGATCCGAATGTTCAGGCCTGTACAGGGAATGTGGCCTAATTGTCCTTACTTTGTCTTTTGTTTGATAATGTTGGGTTAGGGTTCCACGGGCATTTGGTCTGATAATGGGGATTTATGTCCTGTGTGATCAGCTCTTGCTCCAGTTGCCAGTATACTGGCAACTGCCATGCTATCTAAACAGAATAGGGGTGTGGTTACACAAGTCTGACTACGGGGGGGGGGTTGTGTAGATGCTGATATCAACATTTTATAGTCAATAATCAACTGTGAAAGGTTAATTAGTTTTAAACTGAGAATTTTACCAACTTTGTCGATATATACAGACAATAAAACAATGAATTACCTCTACGCACGTTATTCTGTGATCCGAGCTTCTTCTTTGTTCTGTTAATCAAAAAACAACCACAAGCCCATTAGCAGGATTCACCCCTCCACCAGGCTACATGGTCCTTCATTCCAAAATGTGTTGAAATGTTGAACTGTACTAAGATAAAGGCATTTTGGAGTTTCCTAGGATTTACGTGGTGAAATCAGATAAGCTTAATAATTCCTCTGTGATAACTAACACGTTTAGGAGCATTCTCATTTATTGCCATTTCACAGTGACTAAAATCTGAAGGGGTTGAGACAGGATAAGGCAGAGCGGATGGTGAGTCTAGCACTGGCTCAAAATGCAACTTTTGCATTTGTTTTGTAGTGATGAAATTGGTGTTAATGCCAAAAAATTGTCTCTTCATTTTACATCTGTGAAAAACAAAAAACAATAAGAATTGATTGATTTTAGGAAACTAAACGAGAGTCTGAATGTGCATATGTAAATGCATGGAAGACCTCCGTGATCTCTCCCTGGTAAGAGCTGTGGACAGTGTCACTGAATCCGGGCACCTTTGTGTGAAGAAGTGGTTTGGACTTTGACGGATAATTTATTTATTTTGTTCCTGACGAGATTTCACCTAAAGGCTACACGATATCACAGCTGACAAGCTGAACATGAATGTGCCTTTTCAGACAGAGGGGACCCGTGGAAGCTGTTTGAACTAGTTGTGCCCTGAGCACTGTCATGAAGGAAGCCCATCATCAGTCAGATCTGAATTACACAGGAAACATTGATTTTCTTACTCCTCTTTGCTCGCCAGCAGCGTATTTGGGTTTTAACTCGAACAAGAGTCTTGGAGCTACAATCTGGCTTTGATCGGTGTTTGCTGTTTTCAGCCCTGACAACATGTGCATTCTGGGTCGTACTGAGCACCGCCCTCCCTTAAAAGAACGGAAGGCTCTGCGTGAGGAGACCAAATGCCTCCTCAGAGAGCCCGAGACAATATGTTCATTTTATGACTCTTAATCCTCAGCAGGGGAGAGCGAATGAAGTCCAGAAAATAGACACGTTCTCACCTAACGAGCTCTGGATTGGAGAGGAGGAGTTGTGTTCACAAGGAGCCACAACAGCACTAGAACCCGTCTTCGACATTTTCTGAAACACACATAACAGCTGGTGAATGTGACTGTTTAGGTTGTTATGAACGCCCAGCTTGAATTTTATTGCAGAATTAACTGACAGTTGCCTCTTGGTATCAGCAAAGCTTTGGGCCAGTAGCTTCATGTCCTGTCATGTTATCATGAAATAAATGGCCACTTTGATCCAAACACTTGACAATGTTGCATCTCATTCACCCGTTCCTAAAGTGACTGCATTTGAAGGAATTGAACCGATGAACAGCTGCCTTACAAACTGAGCTACAGCTAAACATTAATGTTAAACACCAGCACATAAAATGTCTGCTGGTGTTTTGGTACGGGCGCAGAAATGAGACGGTTATCGTGAGGCAAGGATTAAGGGGTGGACAGGAAGGGCGGAGTCTAAGGCAGCAACGTTAAGTAACAGTATGAAATGGGACATGAATTGATCTGAAAGTCGTTGGATTTATCACTCAGCATTCTAGTTCACCATCCTCCCTACAAACCTTTACATCACCAAGTACAACTCCAGCATTTGTAATCTTCACTGTGTCTGATGGTTCGCACGCCTTGGTCATAATAACTACGGGTAACTGAGCAGTCCTTCTGTACGGGATAACAACAGGTACTGACCATTTCAGTCCCAACATTGTCTAATTTCTGTAACATACAAATGTAGCACAAAGTCCCAAATAATAAACACAACATGGAATATTAGGGAAATATTGTTTGAACATAGAAGTATGAAACGGGGCAACATTTGCTGGCAGTATGTCAGGATGCCATTATTTGTATTAAAATATTGCAGCACAGATATATAACAGAGGAAAAAAATCACAAACAATAACTAAAACTCCACAGAGTGAAATTGTATGCTATAGGACTGTTACTGCACAGTCAATATGAGAATCCACCCAGCTGGTACGAAGCAGAAAATGTCAAAATAACAATAAGAATCATTTCATGTGCTGTTATTATGACCATTCTGAAATGCGTTTTGTGCAAATAGCAGGAGGGTCCTTGGTCCCACGGATAAATGCCTGTGAATAAAGGGAGCAAACACCAGGCAAAAACTGACGAGGTTCAGAGGGTTTAAACTCACAAAATCAAGATTAATATCAGCTTCAAAAAATGTCCTATCAGTCAAACTCCAGGAGGCAAAGCCAGTTCCACAGGTTGGCTCGTTGTGTGGCCCAGTGGATAAGCTGGATTGTACATATCCACTGTGACTACAGTCTGACTTGGGAGCACAAACCAAAAACAAGGAGGCAGGGACAGTTTTCCCAACAGTAGCAGGGAGTTCAAAGCACGACGAGTGGCAGAGCAAATATCCCACATCCCAGGTTCCCCAGCCTGATCCTTTAGCTCGAGGCAACAACAGTGCTGGAATCTGGAGAACTAGAGAGTTTTATCGATTTGGACGTTCCTTAAAGGTTACACTGTCTCACATCTGCCTTCCCTGCAGACACACCGAAAGAGAGACACGGAGACCTCCAGGAGGGCTCTCACCAGAAAGCACTGCGGGCAGGAGGACTTTGGAGGTATCTTTTAATTTCATGCACGGCAGCTCTCACATTTGTCTCCCTCCCTCCCCTGTTTGCCTCCGTTGTTTCCCCTTCCTCTAATGCCCCGTCACAGTCGCCGTGCTCCCCCTCCTTTCTTCCCCCCTCTCCATCTCCAGGGTTCACGTCTAAATGACGCTGCATCCTGAACCATCCGGATGGGACAAAGGCACGGAAACAATGTTCATTTTCAACCCTTCCTTTTTAAGTATAAACGAGGCACTTCAGCCTTGTGCAAGTTATTTATTCTGCAGTGCTGATACAGCCGAGTGGTGTGATGTAGCCGGTACAAAGAAATCGCATGTGCCCCTGATGATTTATATGTATTAAATGTCATTGGCTACCAATAAAATGCTGCATCCCAGCCTAATTATGCAGACAGTAATAACCTGCCCTGCTGAGTTCTATTCTCACAAGCCCGCGACTGAGCGAAAAGCTTGCACACTGCGGAGTTGGGGACAGAAAAGGGCGGTGGGGTTTGTCAAATGTGATCACAGGCAAAAAAGACGGTAATTAAGAAGAGCGACTTTGGCTGGAAATCCAAGTCAAAGCTTTTGACCTGGAGAGCTGCCAAATCAGCCTCGATTCGCTCTCCAGTCAGGCGTAGGCCGGCTGAGGAGGTCGCCTGGGGTTAGATGGAGGGATGAAAGTTGAACTGCAAGGGGCATGCTTGACCCCTGACCCCGGTGAGCTACAGAAAGAGCGGCCACTCAACGGACTCGAGTCGCTTCCAAGGTTCAAGTGTCATTCTCATAAAGAATGAGAGGAAAGTGGGGATGACATCGCACTGAGAAAGCTTGGTTTCCTGCTGCTCGTGTGGTGGAAAATTCTGTCACTGGATCCTTGTTAGCAAAGCTCGTTAAGAGGCTTAATTAGTCCAATAGGGCTGTACTGATTGCTCCACACAGGGTAGAGAGCTCTCGTTCCAGTCGCAGCCAGCACAAGGCCCCTGATTGGGAAGCTCTGCTCCCTTCAGGTGCCCTGTCTGCCTGTTGGGCTCCGGTTAAATGCCATCAGATTTTGTTCAAGGACGTCCTTCAACGGTGGCGGTCACATTTCTTTTCAAATAACGCTGCACTGCCCTGGGTTGAAAGCCTCAGCAAATCCAGAAAACCTCATTTGAATTCTGCTTGACACGTGAAGCCACAGCCACCACGCTGGGCTCCTCTTTATCTCCTTCTGCGTCTGCCATCAAAACAGAAAGTACAAGTTGTGCATAGACAAACCACCCAGTCGCTGAGCTCTACCAGGCGGTAATCCCAGCGCTCATCTTGCCCCAGCGTCGGCCGGCTGAACACCCGGCAGGTCAATCTCAGGCCGCTTCCCACCGGTTTCCCCTTCGCTCTCCCGCACCGCTTGATGCTGCCGCTTTGTAATAAAGCTGCTAAACCACAGTGTGAGCCCTCGCAGCCGCAGCGTTGGCTTCGGGGGTAATTGCGCTGGAGTTCTCCGAACGCTCCAATTCCCTTAATTATTAAATAGTGTTATTCTAAATTATGGATTATTAGCTCCCCTCCACGATACGGAGCGGCCAGGGCACTGCCTAGTGATGCCGGCAAATGGCAGAGACAGGTGAGGGAAAGAAACACTGACAGTGTAATGAGCTGAGGGAGGGAGCTAAATGAGGACAGAAACTACACCACAGTGGAAGGGGAGTGTGCAGAGGCAAGGGTAAAGGAAAGTGTTTTGGAGAGGAGCTGGTGGAAGACTATGCGGAAAGCTGCCAAGGCGAGTTAATCACTCATATCCCAACAACTTAGTTCACCACAGAGTAACTGGCAAATCGCTAGTCTGATTTTTAATTTAGTTCAGACTTGAGAGGCTCATCAGAACGGGGATGGTGTGCCCGCATGTTCTTGTGTCTTCACTGCCAAGCCCATTCTCCGTCTTCTGACGGGGGGCGGGCTTAATATGGGACTAATTGACTGGCTCAATTACGACACAAGATATCACAGGGTGTGCAAAGTCCTTGTCATTAAATCATTACAAAACATTGAATATGGATTTGTGTCATTTAATTCACAAGAGGAGGGTTGCTTACAGAGATGCTAATTGAATATAGCTCATGCTGATTGCAAATATGTCTGAATCCATAAAGACAAGCGACGACTTTCTCTGTGTAAGTGGGGGCTGGTGGTGTCGTGCAAGTTGTCTGTGCTTCGAGTTCATTTCCGTTTTCTATGGATATTGTCCTACTGTCAGTAAAACAATCTGCTGCTGGATTAAAGGTCAAAACTTCAATCCAATTATTCCCTAAAGGTATTTGATATTGGAATATGTAACATGGTGGCTTTGGAATCAGTAATAATTAAGAAAACGTCGCTCCTTATCCCAAATGTGTCGCACGACTTCCAGAGACTCCGCTGCGCAGTTGGCTCAAATTGTTGCCATGATCTTATCTTCATCTATTGTTTTCTGTTATATTTCACCTTTTGGCTAAATATATGTTAGCTATCTCTTGAATGTCATTAGCATTCCTTATTTCTTTTTTATTATTGCTGGCTCATCTCAATTTTTATGTCCCCATAGTTTGTCTTGATGATTTCATGTTTTTATGCATGCCTTTCGTAATGAGCTTTGTAATTGCTGCGTTTGCTAAGTGCTATAAAAATACATTTTATTATCATTATTATTTAGTTCTTGTGGCATCTTCTACACAGCTCCAGTCTAAAGCCTGCAGCACATGCAACCAGGGAAGTCAACGACTTAAGGTTTAAACACAGCAGCACTGCCTCAATTCTGTGGCTGGATTAATATCTTTGCAGCCTTGGTCGTGTAATTTCAGAGCAATAGTAGGAAGAGACAGAAGTGGAAACTGGGGAAATTTTTAAAATACGTTGAGCCGAAAGGATGATAAGAATCAGCTTGAAACACAGGTACAGACTAATACTTTTGCAGATCAGATTAGGAATCAGAAATAATATTAGTCATGCAGGGACCCTGAGATGTAGCGCTCATTTTCTACATTTGTGTCTATCTCTGAGCCTTTGTCTCGTAGCCTCATTAGCAGCACGGTTTTATATCTTATTACATCAGCTTCTCATTGGTGAGAATCAAAGGCAAATCTGTACCACTGCTTTCACTTTCATGTTTGTCCCTTTCGTCCCACTTCTCCCTTCCTCCACCCTCCTCTCTGTCTCTCCAAGGGATGGTAAGATTTTTTAATGACAGCTGAGAGGATTCCAGAGATTTAATAGGAAATTGCAACTGTCACTCAAAGGATCTTGGATTATTCTGCAGAGAAAAGGAGCGGGGGGGTGGGTGGCGAGGAGGAAAACTGAGGGACAGAAGGAGAAAGAAAGAAAAATCCTGGTTTTGTTCAGTCAAAGAAGAGTTTTTTTGTATTTATTAGCAGCAAAGGCTTGAATCGAGGGGGCAGCCATTCAAAGAGCGGCTCTCAGGCTGCAGGTCTGCAGCCAGTAGATTTAGTAGATTACAGTGTTTTTGGTCAAGTAAAGCTGCTCTCACACACGTGCACACGGGTCCTGTGGGAGATGTGTGTATATTATATGTATAATGTCCGTGATTTGAAGCCTCCTGGTGCAAAGCTGCACTCCCTCCGAATGCTGCCGTTAGTGGCTGAGGACTGGATTGAGCCTGACAGCTGGTACGTCCTGTTCATTAGGCTGAAACAGTCAGGCTCCCATGGAGAGTTATGTTTACCGTCAACAGCAACAAGCACACATACTGTGATTATTACCATGGAGACCTATGCTTTGGACCAACGAGCATAACAGCACACTGTGGATATTGCATCTGAAAATTATGATACAGAAGAAGCACAGGGAGAAAATTCTGTAAAGTGCTGCATGTTGCAGTTGTGCGAGGCGGATTTGAAGAGGGGAATTCTGTTGTGCGAGAGGATAATAAGGTCAGAATCTGTGTCGGTGCACATCTCCACTGCCGGACGGTGAGAGGGTCAGTCAGCCTGAATCCTGAGCTGCTGTGAGGACGGAGGAAGCTGCAGCCGGGCAAACGCACTCACAGAGCGCTACTCCCACCTACTGGACACACGCTGAATTGAAACACACCCATAAAAGCAAAGTGTGGCTGTGTTTCACGGTGAACACAAAGAGCTATCATCACGAATTGTAAAGGTCATCAACGGGACGTCAGAAGAACAGAGACATTGCAGTGATGCTAATAACATTTGATTGACAGGTGATCTCACACATCACAAGCAGCAACAAAAAACCACTGCTCAGCAGCACAGAGAGAAGTGATAAACCCGACTAATGTCCAGGTATCTGTACACTCAGCGTACGAGGTGGAGTTCTGTCAGAGTGTCGGTAAATCCTCTGCCCGAGGCCCGTTTCTTTGCAGTGCCTGGTTCTGAACAGACATTTCTGATGTTGTTCCCAGTGTCTGTTGGAGCCACTCTTCCAGGTTAAGAGTCACAGCCCTGAGTGCTTCCTCCACCACTGGGACCACTTTGGCCGTCACTTTCCACTTCCTCTCCAGTTCGACTTTAAGACTGTGTAAAAGTTGAATCTGTAGCTGCATCGCACGGAGTGTGTGTGTGTGTGTGTGTGTGTGTGTGTGTGTGTGTGTGTGCGCGCCAACGTGCCTTTGGTGCAGTAATTATGTGAAAGTGCAACTCTCGGTGTCACAAAGTGATGATGTGTTGTGTGTCACGGCGTTTTGTTCAGCATCTCTGATGAGCCTGTAAGACGTAGACAGCACACTTGAATATTTGAATATACAGTTTTTTTGTGAGGGTGAATAAACGCTTGAAGATCTAAAAAGAAAACCGCTCATTCACATGAGACAGGATTTGAATAACATTTACGTACTAAACTAGTGAAAGCCTAATGCAGTTCAACTCAGCGGAGCTGCAGCAAACCCTCCTCCATGAAGGGGATGGTGTTTGGGAGACGGGAGGTGTTGATTCGACTGTTCTCTGATCGTTCTCTTCTACTTGTTGTCGCTATTGAATTGTGTTTTACTGACAGGTGTTTGTATTGTTCGGAAGAAAGACTAAATAACCGTTTCGTGTGTGTGCTGGAGTTTCTCAGCATGGCAGACCATTCTTCTCCTGCACTACATTTTCATATCCTTTACCAAACCACGAGGCTCAGTTTGTTCTAAAAGTAATAAAGAGTAGAAATGCGAGCCTTTGTCTCATCTCTAAGAAAAGATGATGCCGCACACAGCGGCGCTCAGACAACTTTTAAGCATTTTCCAAAATGAAGTTTGATTTCTTCCTCCACATGCAGCTGCAGCCTGTATTCCTGACTGAGGGTGACGTGGAATCGCTGATTTATTCAAACAGGACTGTGATGCAGTTCGAGGTTGAGTTTTAGTCTCTTGTTGTCTTAAAGCGAATTGATGTAGACCCTTGTCAGCTATTGGATTATGGTTGTCTCCAACATTTTCGTCCTATTATATTTGCAATTTGCCTGTATCTAACACAGAAAACAAAATAGAAAATTCTTAATGTAACAAAATAGGTTTTGATCCAAAGATGGAAGGTTCTGATTCAAAGCTTTGAAAAAGTCACTGCCAACACCACAAATGTCGGAATGACCAACAGTTAATGACTAATCCAGGTCGGACACCGAGGTCGAGTACGTTCACCGAGTAATTCACTTTGGGTTTTAGCATCTGTGTGGTGATTCCTTTAAATGCTGATTCATTTGGAAAATGAATAGTGGAAACTCGTAGCCGGCCAATCAGAGCAAAGGGAGCTGTCTCACAGGAGCTAAAACAAATGTTTTTTAAAGGGGCGTTATATGAAATTATAACATGTTCTATTTAAACTGTTGTTGATTTGATCTGGTTTAAATTGAAGTTTTTATATTTTCCTCACCGAGTGTCATAAACCCCATTTCTCACACTGCCTTTCTTACTTCCATACAGTACAATTATTTGCAGAAGGAGGCAGGAAGGATTCAGCCTATGGAGCGCCGGTGTTTCATAATGTGGAACTGTGAAGGAGTTCACTGAAAGTAGCAATGTGATATATACAGTATTTCTATCCGTTCCTAAATTTATCGTCATCACTGTGTCACTTCGGGAGCAAAAAGGCATTGCTATAGCTACCTCTCAGCATGGTGCAGGGGCACATCAGCGCATTACACAACTGATGCTAATGGTAGAACGAGGGCTGGATGAATGGAAGGGAGGAAGGGAGGGAGGGAGGGAGGAAGAGGGTGAAAAGGTAAAGAGAGAAAAATGAGCGAGGCTTTATATTTATGTGTAAAGGACCGGACCACCTTCCCAGCCTTTCCATCACCTGAGAGACAATTTAAACCGGTTTTCTTCCTCCCCGACATAACGGAAACTCCTTTATGCAGCACCACAGCCCTGCAGTAACACAACACACGTGTACTTTTGCACCTTTTAGAGCAGACACACACGTGTCCTTACTTCAAATTCCAGCGATTTAGCCTGAGTACCACTCCAACAGAGTATGGCTACATTGCCATGGCAACCACATCCCGGCAGGAGGGACAATAAAAGGGAGAGAGAAGGATGGCGAGTGGAGGGAAAGCTCAAGTAAGGAAGGACAGCAGGAAATGTAGAAACAAAATGAGGGAGACAAAACCGGAAGACGGAGAGTTCACCCTTCAAGACATCCAGGGACAAAAGTGTAGGGACGGCAAACATTAGGATAAAAAAGAAGGAGCAACCCTGAATTACACAAATACAACCCCTTCAACAGAGAGGGTTTCATTCAAGTAATACAACCAACCGTTTCTGCAGATTGAATTTAACAATATTCCTCCAAACGCTCTGAATCACCGTAGGTCCACTGGGAGAACTTGTGCACTTGTGCAGCTTACTGGTTCACACTGGTTCAACTCTTGTACAACACAGGCAACAAACTAATGCAGGATTCAGACTGAAAGTCGGTTGAGGTTTGTTGCCTGTGTGGGGATTGTTGAATTACTAAAGTTTTTATAGAAAGGCCGAAAATTATTTAGTATTTTTAGGTTTGAAGTCAGTGAGGTTTGAGATGTGTGATGAAAAACCAGGCCAAAAAAGAAAATCACTCTTATATTAATAAAAGTTCTGGCACACGTCAAAAGTGCTCAGGGTCTACAATTACTCCACATAATCCATGTCATTTCCTGTATAATATTCTACACACACAGAGCAGCAGCCAGCAGTCTACCAGCACATGAAAGACCCGAGAATTCTCTGAAGCTACTGTCACACTGGAATATGAGGCATTCACTGTATTCCACAATGCAAGCCATTGAGATTCATGTAGCCTATAGCTAATGCTAAAATATAGAAATCCTTCTTTTAGTGTCTCGTTTTACCTGAGGCTTGCCAGAGGTCCCCAGTGCCTCTCTGAGCAGCCTCTACCAGCCCAAAATGCAGAAACTGTGTGTGCCATCTCCACTAAACTAAAAAACCCAAAGTGTTATAAGGGGCACGTACAGTCGGGCTGGATTCTGCTGCAAGGTCGGATAAAAACCCACGGAAACGTCTCGACACGCAGGGAGCTTCCGTGACGGAAAACAGCTGCGCTGCCATCTCACGCCAAACTTCCTCTCACGTCTAGCACATAATGGGATGCTTCCAACTGTATCCAGCCCATAATTTGTTAATCCATGGTGAGTTAATTCAGTTTGCACCACTATACTGATTTGTCCAATATTGTTGGTCAGTGATAAATGAGCCGAGCGGTAATGCATTTTCTATGAATTTAACTGCACTCTCATTGACATTAGACCCCGCTTTAGAAGATTACACTATTAGTCTATGGTGATGAGATCATGGCTGTGGCAGGCAGTTTAATAACAAAGGGGCGAGGGGGGATTAAATAAAGGGGGGGGGGTGGTACAGATAGTTGTCATCGATTCCCACCAATAACCCCTGTCGTGCAAAAGGCCAGTTGTGCTGGAGCTCATAGTGGGCCTGTGTGCACTCGGCCTTGATAAAGTCTTGCTGTTTGGTCGCCCGGCCTGTCACCAGTGAAGTGGCAGTACTCGGGAAATGAACCTCTCTGTACGTCTCAGGAAATTAGATTTCTAACCCTGAGACAGCATATTATTTTTGATTATATTCACGTGCGTGCTGATGTCATCTCCCTCTATAGACAGAGTATGGAGATCTCTGTCGATCTGTGTGGGTAGATCAAATACCCTTGGAAGAATCTGTATTTTCTGGAAGCCATGATGCAGGAGTTATGCACAGACACATGTAACGTCTTTGTGAATTTAGGCAGTGAAGGGTGTTATGTAAGTTGGGTCGCTGAAGAGCTGTCAGCCACACAAAGAACACCTGAATCTGTGAGCCGTATCCTAAGTACCTGGGAGGACATTCTTTTTAAGGCGTAAAAAACAAATTAGACTTTGTTTCAGTGACATCGCTGAGAGCAGCTCAGACACTCGCTGCATTATGATGCTCATGCTTATGCAACATTGTTTCATTGTGTTTTTTTTTTACTAAAGCAATTTCTATATACATTTTCACAAAACAACCACTGCTAAAGGGATCATTTAATTAACTAGTCTAGACAAAGAGTAGCAGCAGGCTGCTTTGAAAAAACACAATAAGCGCAGATAAAGAACAAAGAGGCTGACAAGCACTAACCTTCAATATCTGCAGTTTAATAAAATCTTTGTTGTTTTCCAGCAGGAAACTCTTTCCAGACAATATTTGCAAAGCACATAAGATTCAGTCTGAAGCAGCCGTGTTGTACCGCTGTATGTCGACTATTTATCATCCACGGGAAAACAGCAAATTGGACTTAACAACACCGATACCAGGCACCGATGACTGACGGAATTTAATCAAATGCTCCATTTTGCTCAAAGCCATTACTGCTACATGCATTATGCACAAGAATCGTGTCAACAGGAAGCTGCCAAGCACCTCACTGAAATCACTGATCTGATGAATCAGCATTGGTCATGTCACAATTATTTATCAGGGTCACATTTGTGCACAGACATTTTACATATATGTTGCATGTTAACTCAGATTATATTTCACCGAATGTCAGGGTGCAAACATTCTGCTGAAAGTGCTGCATTTGATAAAAATTCACCCAGTGGCAGATTTTGGATTATTGATCAATATTTCAGTGAATAACGTGTTGGTTAAGTTGGTCTCTGTAGCCGATGATGCTCCACCAATACTGCTGCATATCCTCAAGTGGACGGTGTGTTTATGTACAATCAGAAAATCCAGCAGCTTTTATTTGTATTCGTGAACACTTATTCAAACTTTGCTGATTGGTTGGTTGGTTGGTTGGTTGGTACAAGGGGTCGAGAAGTTTCCCTTGTGATACAGTAAGTATCAGATTGGGAGAGAAGATTCTCAAGGTCTTCGACGACATTAGGGCCAAACAACTTGATCAGGACTTTCCTAAAATATTTTTGCCAACATTGTATGGTAAAAAAAAGAAAAACTGAAAAACATTTTTAGTAATTAACACCTAAACAAAAACTATATCCATCTATGTCAGATATATTTATGTATACATCTTTATTGGAGTAATTGTTGTTTGACATCAAAATAGTAGCACTAAGTCATCAGCAAGACAGACCAATGAGAAGAAAATAATCCGCTGTTATGGTTCGATACCACATGTGCTGTGTGTTCTGATGTTTTTGTTCCTGCTGTTGATCCTGTGCAGAGAAAAGACCTTCGGATAATGGTACCATCACTCTCCCACTTACCAGCCCACACACACTCACACACACACACACACACAAAGAAAACAATTTGCAGACAAAAGATGAGTGACCATTTGCTTTCCTTACAGCAGCATTTTCTCTAAAAAGAGTCCAGTGTATTCGAATCATTAGTGGTTTTCAAAAATCTTTGTCTGTCTCAGTTTTAAAATTAAATGTGATGCAAATTGCAAAGTAACACACTAATCTGGTTCTACACAGGCAGAGCTCAGAGGACAGGTAAGAGGTTTCTCTGAAAAATGACTCTGCAGGCAGTTGTGGTCTTCCTCCCCCACCAACTCCACGTTGGTAGCTTGCGTTCTCAACAATTCGTTTTCATGGAACTTCTGTCTTGTGAGCTACACACTCAGGCTGTCGTTGTGTTTGCACTGGGTTACACACATTTGTGCTGTTTGTTCATTTCATTTAGTCTTTCCTGACTGAAACGGTCTTTTATCGAGGCAGCACTGACCCACTGAGGAGACAAGTCAGAACACAGAGTCCAGCTCATCAGGGGAAAGGCGGGAGAATCCTCACAACACGGCACACGGAAACACTAATTCAACGCTGTCAAGGCAGGTGGTCGCTCATCCTGAGCCGAGTTTTTCCTCTTGCTCAAGGGCATTTGTTGGGCTTCTCCAGAACTCTTTAAGGTTTAGATGTTACAATATAAAGTGCTTCGATCTGGGGCAAAATAAATGAACTCAAAGGAAATGAATTGACCACGGTGTGAAATCAACTTTGAAAGAAGCCACCCTGTCTGGAATTTGGAGTTGTGCAATATTCTCAGATGACAAGTCTTTGAACAGCCCAAAAATGCCCGACATACATATTCCAACTGAGAAATACCTAGCAGCCATAGTGAACGTGAGCTGGTCACATCGTATTTTGACACACTGACCTGTTGGGACGACACCAATTGTTTCTAATGGCCTGAACTCGATTATGTGAATGAAGTTTCTGCCAGCAAAAGCAAAAGAAAGCGATTGAGCTTCTTTGTATTTTTAACATTAAATATGTCTTACTTTGCTGCAAGTAATAAGCAGTTTCTCATCATAATATTTGTTCAGTAAACACATAGGAGGTTTAGGTTTAGTTATCAAGAACATTTTGCCAGGAGATTGTGGGGATGCAACATCGCGGCAACGCAGTTTGTTGTGAATGTTTAAAGATAAATTTGGCTTCAAAATGTTTCCTGTTAACATTTCTAGTGAGAAATATGCACCTTATTTCCATTTTTTAGATTCCATCTTTTGGGTTCAGTATATCAGCACAGTGGTTGGATGGTCGGTGGCTCATCAATATTTGGACGGTGGGTTTCTTGGCTGTGCCAAAGTCAGATTGTTTGGTCATTTCCTTTTAATTTCTGCTGTTCTGTTTAATGTGTTGCTGAAGAACTGTCACTGACAGTGAAGTAATCCATCGTCAGGCTGGAAAAACTACCACCAAATATCACACACACACACACACCGATGACAGCAGCAGCCATACAAGGTGCCGACCCGACCCACGGGAAGCCACTGTTTTCTCCAAGGACAATCTGACACATGGGGGAGGAGGTGGGGCTCAAACTGTTGACCCCAACAGTTGGTGGTTAACTACCCTGACGTGACCAGAAAAGCCAGAAAAACAATAATTAAGGTCCTACAGCATCAAAGAAGATTTTACCGACATGTCCAGTTTCAGTGTAGGTTAGCATAACCTGTCAACATTCTAAAAACATAATTACAAAAATTAAAAAAACGAGAAGCTCACTCTCGGAAGGCCTGCAAACCGTCTGAGGGGTTTGCAGTTCTGTTGTATGGAAAGAGACAATTCAATCTACTGACTTTGTCTGTGGGGAGAGAAAATGAATGTGAGTTTACTTCCAGGAACTAAAATAACTCGTTTCACTTTGCACCTACAGAGGCTTTGGTTCACGACTGCTCATCTATCATAGCTCAGTGAACTAACTGTGGGACAATGGGAGAGCCGGAGTCACACAGCACCAGAGCAGGTCACCCACCACAGCTGACAGCACCGCAAATCGGGTGCATTAGATCCACTTTTGTTGTCGCAGAGGCCTTATGTTGGGAGAGATTAAGCTGTTTCATTGAATGCCTGAAGCTGCAGGTTCCCTGTATTAAAAAAAATCATGTATATATGGCATTTCCTCCCATAAAGCCAAGAGCAGCTTTCTCTCCTTACCGCTCTGTTCTATATGTTTAACTTCATTTGATATACATTCATGCATCAGATTCCTCTCAACTGTACGTCTAAGAGCATTTCCGCCTACAAAGGTCTGACAATCGCAAATAGAGACGTGGTGTTTTAGTGCATCAACATTTCCATACACTGCAAACAAAAGTATGGGTTTAAGCTTGTAAATGTGGGCGTGTTCCCACTGAAGTGCATCTAATGGCACATGAAAGGAATATTTCATTTCTTCAAACGCTGAATTCACGTGTGCGTGTGTGTAACAGTGATTTACAATAAAGACAAAGATCACTGCTTCAATTATACAGACAGGATGAGAAAGGAGAGGGAGGGGTGGATGGAACGGGGAGCGGGTGAGTGACAGCTGGATGGGTTTTCTCATTGACAGTGTGTTTAGTGCTTATTGCCTGTGGCTTCATTAAAAGAGAATGGGAGCGAGCCGGCGAGGCCAGAGAGCAGCACTGCTGTGGAATAAAGCAGCAGTTAACCCGTCGCTGCTGTCTTCCTAACAGCATGCAGGATGTCTGCTGACAGCTGCCAATAAGGACAATTAGGAATTAGTTGAAATAATGAAATTGTAGTTAAATGTGGTCAATGGAGTAAACAGTTTGTTGGCAGAGCAATAAATTTGAAATAAACCCGTTTGTTCTCTTTAATTTCAGTTGATGTGAAAACTATGCATCTAAACTGCAAATGAAGCGATACATTTATTAACGGAAAAGGACTGAGTCCCAAAGCCGGGTGATGGGCAAACACCAGGAGGCTTTAGTGGGTGGTAAATGTCTCTCTAAACTTCACCACTAAGACATGCAAAGGTAAAACAGTGGGTGGGAAAAAAGAAAAATCTCTCCATGACAATATTGATCTTGTCCTTCTTATACCTTGGAATTTCTGCGGACTGAAAAAGCTGGAGCTCAGTCTTCTCTTATCTGCAGCCTTTGACAATAACCCATCAGATCCTCCTGTTCAGACTCAGACTTGGGCATGTCTGGATCAGCTCTAGCCTGGCTTCGGACTTACTCATTTGGATGAACCTTCAAAATATCCTGGCAGGGGTATTAATTGATATTAATGCTCATAGCCTCTCCACCGGTGTACCGCAGGGCTCAGTTCTTGGTCCACTTCTTTTTCCCCATCTATTCTACATCCATGGGCTTTATCATCCAGTCACATCACTTTACCCATCACTGCTATGCTCACAACACACAGCTCTTCCTTTCCTTTACAGTGGTCTCAACACGCATCTCTGCTTGTATGAAAGAAAGACATTTTCAGCTTAACCCCCCCAAGACTGACGTTCCAGTCTTCCCTGCCAGACCTGCGACACAACACAGCATCAGGATCAGCATTAGATCTGCAGTGATGGTCCCTGCTAAATCAGCCAGAAATCTGGGGGTCATCACCTTTGACCAACTCAGCACATCGTCTCAGTCTCTGGGTCGTGTAGATTTGCCCTCCACAACATCAGAAAGATCCCGTCCTACCTTTAGGAGTACACGACCCAACTCATTGTACAGCTCCAGCTTACCTCAACTC
Source organism: Channa striata (assembly GCA_033026295.1). Lineage (NCBI taxonomy): Eukaryota > Metazoa > Chordata > Actinopteri > Anabantiformes > Channidae > Channa > Channa striata. Next base: position 27,784,958 of record CM065173.1, on the reverse strand, counting down.
AATCATTCAGGTCTACAATCCCTCCCGTCTGCTGCGTTCGGCCAGGGAATGACATCTGGAGGTCCCAGCACCACACAGACACCAAGGAAACTTCAGCTCAGTGGTCCCACGACTCAGCAGCCTGTGTCCTGAAACTCCTTTCTGCTATCTCAGGAAACAGAAAGACTTCTTCTGATATCACTTTTTGCATTTACATTTTCTCATTTGGCAGATGCTGTTATTCAAAGCGATTTTCAATTTATAAGTCAAGGAAAAAACATCAAAACAAACATGTCAGCATTAAATGAATGTGTAAGTGTGGTCTTTACTCTACTGCACAAAGATTCTGTTATTTCCTTTGAATCATTTCCTTGAGTTTGTTTTAAGAAAAAATCTGTTCAAGAAAGAACTGGGATTTTTTTCCACTTTTTTGTGTGACATACCAGTTCCTCTTCAAAGACCTCCTGCACAAAAAGCACTAATATTTTTTTTTTTATGTTGAGCTCAGCATCAAAAACTGACTCCAAGGTTCATGACCTGCTCAATCTACTCCAGTAACAGCAAATCTAAATGTGAATTTACTATCTGTCTCCTTTTTTGAGGACCTAAAACTAGTATTTCTGTGTTGTCAATAAGCTGTGGGATGTTTTTTAGATATGCAGCCCTTGGTATCATCAATACAAGTCACTTATCTAGTAATAGGCCTTAGCTTATCAGAGCCCAGGCACACATGCAGCTTTGCTTCCTAATAGTAAAGAGACTACGAGCCCACGATTGGCCCATCTGCATAGGCCTGAACCCCCTCAGACAGATTATCACCAAGAGTGATTACGGATACCGACTATGTAATGGCACAACCATCAGCCACCTCCTCTACATGGATGACATCAATCTGTATGCCCAGAGTGAACAAGACATCAACTCGCTGAAACATACTATCAGGACATACAGCCAAGACATGAGGATGTCATTCGGACTGGACAAGTGTGGTCAGATGGAAAGGTAGTCAGAACTGAGGGGACTGTACTACCAGAAGGCAAGATACCAGATGTTGAGGATAGCTACAAATCCCTTGGGGTCCCACAGGCAAATGGTAACCACGAAGAGGCAGCAAGGACAACAGAAACAATTAAGTACCTCCAAAGAGTAAGGCGAGTCCTGAGAAGTCAGCTGAATGGGAAGAACAAAGTCCAAGCGATCAACACCTATGCCCTCCCGGTCATCAGGTACCCCGCTGGTATAATAAGCTGGCCAAAGGAGAAGATGGAAGCCACTGATATCAATTCGAGGAAGCTCCTCAAATGCATGGAGGGTTTCACCACAAATCCAGCATCCTGTACGCTTCGGAAGGAAGGAGGCCGAGGACTAGTGAGCATCAGAGCCACTATCCAGGATGAAACAATTAAGATCCATGAATACATCAGGAAGATGGCCCCAAATGAATACCTCAGGCAGCAGAAACCATAGGAACACGGGGAGGAAGAGCAGGAACCCTCATGGAAGGACAAATCCCAGTAAGCATTATGTAGGTATTACGGCAGATGGAAGAAGTGGCTGATATCATCCAACCAGTGGCTGGACAAAGCTGGACTGAAACACAGCACATAGGCACTAATCCTAGCAGCACAGGAGCAGGCTCTGAGTACAAGATCAATAGAGGCTGGGGCCTACAAAACCAGGCAGGAACCCAGGTGCAGGCTGTGAAAAGGGGCCTCTGAGACAATCTAGCATATAACAGCAGGGTGCAAGATGCTAGCAGGCAGGGCGTGCATGGAACGCCATAACCAAGTGGTAGTTATAGTGTACAGGAACATCTGTGTCGAGTACGGTCTGGAAGTTCCACAGTTAATATGGGACACGCCTCCAAGGGTCGCTGAGAATGGCAGTCGAAATACAGTCCAAAACGTCAGTTACATCATATTCTTAAGACTTTGTAATTACACTGCTGTGATGATGTAATGTCCCTGATCCCCGTGCTCTTATTCACTTTGCATTGTCAAGTGTGTCTATTATTCTAAGGGACAGAAAATGTGGTGAGTTCCCATCTGCTAAGGATGCACAGAACAGAGGAGAGGTGGCTTGTATATGGAATCTTAAGTCACTGTAGCTCAGCCATCTGTGTCGTGGCTGCACAGTCAACACAGGCAGAAACATTTATGCCTGTTCTCACGCGTAAATATACAGAGCTGAGATTTTCACTGTTGCCCAGTTTCATGTTAAATGTCAATGAACACACACTGTACAACTAATTATCCTGGATAGTACAGCTACAAAATGTCCACAAATCCAGAAAAATAATAATCACACTAAGAACAAAGTGGCTCGTTTTGTTCCAATGAACAAGGTCAACTAATAAAATACCAGCACGTTTTTAACGAGAACAGTTCAATTAAAAATGTATTAAATGTAATATTTTCTAACAACAGGGACAGGCGAGGCAAAAATTGGAAAAGAACTAAAGCAAGTGTCAGCAGACACGGTGCCCTCGTCCGTGCAGCTGCAGAACGGTCAGAGTTTCATTACATTGCAAAAGCCATTATTATGGTTCCACATTACAGAAAGTTGGGGCGCCACTTTTTTCTTAAAACTTTGATGTTGCGCTTTACAAGGCCTGATTGTTCGGAGCCCTGCATCAATGGAATACAGCAGTAACCTGAACTGCAGCTAACATGACATATTTTTTAGAAAGAAATGCTTTCTCATATGAATGTTTCAATGACATTAACACATGTATAATATCAGTGATCATTTACAGACAAGTCACTGGACAGACAGTGACATTTCCTAAGTTTGGTAACTATTACTCCTGTGTAGTGTTAAAGGTGTGCGGGTGAAATCTGGTGCAGACTACCCGACTGGATTTCATGAAAACTGTCCTGATGCTAACAACGTAACAACGAGTCGCCTAGTTCCAAATCAGCCTGTAAACTGCAGCATTTTGCAGCACACCAGTGCACTGTTGACTGTGCCGAACTGGGAGGTGAGCTGCTCATTAAGTGGCTCGGTGCTATTTACTGTCAAGGACCACTTAAATTCCCCATTGCTCCGCGTGGCTGCTCAGACCAGGTCAATAATGAACGGTGCTAAATCACTGATGTGTTCTGCTTCTCTCAGCCTCGTCACACGCTGAAAACCTTCTTTTCTAACAGATTCGTAGCTCCGTGTTGTTTGACTGAAATACCTGCACAGAAGAAACGTACTTAACATTTTCCTTTGGTCTGAGTGACTCTCTGGAGATCAGGGACTGGCTGGTGAATCACATTGTTGCTGCATTCCACTTCTGGTTCTGTTTATGGACTAATATTAAGTGTTTGTTACAGTTATCTGGGAAAATGATCCCTTTGGAGCACACAGCGAGCAAATGTGTTCTCTCCAACCAAGCTAATTTAATTTAAGGTGTTGTGTGTTTGCAGCTGCTGATCCAACACCACCCACACCTGCTTCAGGTTTCCAGATAACGGTGGCACAAAACGCACAACTAAGAAAAGAAAAATAAGGAATTTACTGAGGTCAGACAGACAGTGTTCCATATATATTTCTGTTTGTGTTACCTAACACCATAACTGAGTTATGGTTCAGCATCACTGAGCAGCTCTGTTCCAGCCGAGTCTTAACAGAAGGGAGGATGTCTGCCTCCTGAATCTGGACTGGGAGCTGGTTCCACAGGTCAGCAGCTTTACAGCTAAAGGCTCAGCCTCCCGTTGTGGTGTGCCTGCATTCTGAGAGTGAGGTCTGTTGGGATAACAGGCATCAGCGGAGCAGCATCAAGAGCTTTGGATGTTAGGACGACGCTTTGAAATTATTTTCTAGAGTTTATGTACAGCAAAAAAAAATAATGCAGGATTCTTGAGACACCCCAATAAAAGTGATAATAGAGAGTCACCTGGTTTAGAAGTAACGAATGCATAGAGCAGTTTTGCAGCATCACTTTGACACGGGATGTTCCTAATTGTGTCAATATTCCACAGGTGCAAGAAGACTGTATTCAAAATTGGTTTTATGTGTGAGGTAAACGACAAATGCTGGTAAAATGATCCTGATGCCAAACCCGCTTAAGTAACGATGTGGTTGGAGGTTTGTTTGAAATAGAGTTAAGCCCATGCTGGATATTTGAGGTTAAAAATGACAGATGATAGAGTTTGAGTTTGCTGACCCCTGCAGTCTGGGTCTCTCAAGGACTACACTCACAGATGGAACCACATTTATTTCTAATAAAGTTAGTCATAGTGACATGTGCACTAGACTGTTGTACTTAGACTATTGTAGCTGCGTGTCTGAAATTTCTTTCAGTCCAGATAACCAACTTCTTTTGGCTCAGGTTACACAGGGATGGGATATAACTCTGTAATCACACTGATCTTGTAGACATCCTGCATGTTGTTTGACCAAAGGTTCAATTTGAAATAATAATAATAAAAGAATTATTTTGCATAGAGTGTGAGTGTGTTGTCCTCTCCTGGATGCTTGCAGCATTTAAGGTGAGATCGATTCCCTTCTGGTTTGGCTGCTTATCCTTGGTGCTCTGAATTTTATATTACTGTCCAAATTTGACTGAGCAGATTGGAGAAACTACAGCTTCTGATTTCATTTGAACTTGGAATAGAGCAATTTGTGAGTTTTCTTTTTGAATTTTAGGTATTGGAAGAGAGAAAATGAGATTGTTGAGATTGCACAGCTTGAATTTGACCACTGCTGATGCTTCCAAAGTGTGTTAGTCTGTGCGTGTTAGCTTCTAATTTGCAGTGAACTGAACGGTGGTTAAACCTAAATGACAATCCACTTGATTCGGTTGGAGCTGGAGACGTAGATGCATGTGTTTGTCTCCCTCTTTCTTGATACCGTGCAACGTTATCAACACGATGCACGAAACACAGGCCGGTGTGTTTGTGTGCAGCGTCGTGTGGGAGTGCGAGAACCTTCTTTTTCACAGTCGATGCTGCACTGTCGCTAAAAAGCTCCCTGGAAGAAGCCACGGATCGAGGTAATGAGAGCGAGTGTGTCGCTGTGTTTGTGTGCGTCTGTTTTACTCGATAGCTGTTGTGCTGGCTCTGTTAATTGGAGCAACACGCATACAGATGCAAATGCCCATACATCGCTTTAGACACACAGACAATCAGCACAGCTGTTAAATGCAGCGCTGATTTCTGCATTTAACACACTCCTCCTGTTTTTCCCCTTTAATTACGTGAGCATGTCGTCCCAATCCGGAATTCTCACTGACATTTATCCAAAAAAATGGGACAGTGCAGATAAAAAAAGGCACTAAAACGTTGTTTGAGTCTGTCTGTTCTGGTTAGACTGACCGAGTCTGATGAACTCATCCCTCCACCATGTGTTTATCATCTATCTGCTCCTTAATCCTTCCCTCTGAAATATGCCACTACCATGGTGAAATATATTTTATAGCAAAGTGCAAATTCTGATCAAAACAACTGTATTTTATCATCCCAGGCCACCTTTAATAGTTTCATTTCATTTTATTTCAGAATGCCAATTATTACATTATCAACCAACTAAATACGCATCAATGTATCCGAGTTAATTTTTAATAAAATTATCCATCCATTAATTGCTTACTCTGTGGGCTGGTACAATGGCTCAGAGGTTTGCCACCAATCACAGGGACAATAGCAGATGATAAATGTATGAAGACACGCCATTCAGTGTCTAGTAGGAACCTTCTCCACATACGAGGAGGTTCGTGAGGTTTTTGTCATAGAAATCATACTGTGCCATCTTGTGTGGTTTATGTGCACAAATTCACACATTTGGGCGGGATACATGATTGATAATGACTTTCGGCAAAAAGTTCAATAAGTAAAATGTTCCCTGACAAATCTACTCTGACAATGTGGGAAAGCTGAAGTGTAAAATCTTTTCTATTCAAATTGGTTCTAATCACCTCTAGCCCGTAACATTCTGCGGGCCGATTGCTTTGCTAAGTCCATTTTTAACATCTCTCTCCGTTCTCATGCTTCTTCGTGTGTTTATGCAGTATAATTATGCAGCAGCCTTAAACAGTGTGTGTTGTGACACCAGGACTCTTCTCTTTTCAGTTTGTGTGCTTAAACTGAGACTATGGGTTCCACAGTAATAACTGCCTCCAGTGTTGGAACGTGGTCATGTCGATGATGCTCATTTTCATTGTGTGCCTCATGAACACAGGACCAGTTATATCAAGGCGGGATCCTGCAGAAATATTCTTCACTCAGTCTGACATTTATTTACAGTGAAACCCAAGAAACAGCAGTTCAAACTGGTTTTGTTGACACGTGGAAAATTACGTACAGAAATATTTAAAAACAGCCAAGTGAACCTGAAACTGGTCCAAACCAAGTAAAAAAAAACTGAAAAATCATTAGAAGGAAAAACTGTGCTGGGCCCATTGCTAATGAGCAACTAGCAGCAGGTCCACGAAGTCTCCTGAGGAGCTTCTACTCCAGCCTTATGTACCTGAAACACAAACCACTACTGATTATTACAAGCAGTTGGGACAGTCTCATAGTTCTTTTCGATAGAAACAATATAAATGTTTTCAATATTTTAATCTAATTTTACCGACCTGGGAAGGTGAACATTAAATGTCTTTAAGGAAACTTTTAAGAATATTTGCCCACAAAATCATCAAACTCCCCTCTGCTTCCTACCAAGATGGTACAACCTAATTCTCCCCTGCTGTAAAGACCTTTCAGACGTCCCATTTCCTGTTTGACAGTATGAACCTGAGACCTGTTGGTACATGGAGTGTCACAGTGACATTGTTTTTTAGAGGACGTGCTAACACTGTGCATTGAATCTGAAACTTTATTCTTCCAGCTTCATGGTGAAACGCACAGATTCGGTGATACCAATGTGTGATCTGCACCAACTCTACAGAGTTTGGACTAGAACCCCTGACACAGGCGCCATGATAACAGCCACTGTTCAACGTTTTTCAGGCTGTTTCTGAGGATTAAGCTAATGCATTCCTGGTTCTGAATGGCCCTGAACTACACGCAGCCAGTAAAGCTCTCTAATTACCCGTATTAGCTTCAGTGGATTCAGTTGTCCACTTCATTGACCTCACGGAACCACTGCGTTGACCAAAGACCTTGTAGTAAGGACGAAGAAATTCAGGTGGTAATTATCATAAGAGACGGTGGGTTATCCTGCCATTGTACAGTATGTCTGCGTGTGTGTGTGTGTACATTACTCACACACCATGCTGATTCTGTATGTATTTAGAAACAATATTTGTAATATATGGTGATAACAATTCATTTAATTAATTTGGATTTGCTCCACTAAATAGAAAACAGATCCCTTGAAAAAAAAGAAAAAAAATGTGCGTTTGTGCGATTTTCCAATTGATACCCGGAGACAATTTTCATCAGTGTGTGCGCATATGCACTTTGACAAAATCCGTGGCTGTTTATTTACCCCCCATTGTCTCAACAGGCAGGCTGACACTTTCATCAATCGTTGTGTGTGTGATCAATGGGAGCCTCCGTGCTCTGAATTATCTCTGTGTGCCGAGGGAGGCAGGTGCTGCAGATGGAGGAGGCTCCCGTTCATTATCAGCACCTCCATTACCATCATCAGCAGCCTACCACAGCACATGGCTGGGAGGGAGGGGCGCACAGACCCACTGTGAATCCTACAAGATGGACCTGAACATCACCAAAACAGCACCTGTAGGTTAGGGATGGAATCGGGGAAACTGATGCTGTGATCGGAATAAATGGTTAATGTTCTGCTCATATCCAAAATACTCAATCTAAAACCAGATTTTAATCCCGTTCAACGTGTCCTCCTACAAAGGCCTGACACAGAGACCAGCAGATCCATTTTCTTTGGTCTTGTTTGACAGTGCCTGCATGGGTTTGTCGATGTTACTCGTCGATGGGCAATTATGCCTACGTTGTACAAATTGGAATCCAAATACAGTAATAACTGCATATGTTCCACATTCCTGATCACAGCAGTCTCTCAATAGCACAGTGTTGTGTATGAAAGGCTATAAGCGTTCAGATTTACCTCCGTAAAGCCCTTAAAACCTTTCACTGCCCCGTGATTACAGACTGTAAAAGATGGACAGTAATTGTCACACTCTGATCCTGGCACAAATAGATGTGGCTCCCATTTATTAATACATATACACCAGCAGCACACATGGAAGAACTAAGGAAGGTCTTAACTTCTCCTCCCCCCACTTCTCTGTTTAAAAGATGAAAAATGATATCCAAGGCACACCCCTCTCTCTGTCTGCCTCTGTCTATATTTCTCCCCCTCTGGCCTCCAGGTGAATCAGTGCGATCTCCTTACCTTTGAACTGCTCTTCTTCTCACATCAAACCTCCACAGCCTGTAGCACGGTGCTCCACCAGCACCGAAAGTGTTGGACAAGCGGGATGATCGATGTTTACAGCCAATAAAACAGCTGCTATTAGAGCTCAGTGTTTTATTTAAACTTTGGATTCAGTTGTCAGTCGTCTGTCTGTAGCCCTGGGGGACTGACACTATCTTCAACATTAGCTTTTCTCTGGAAAGGTCTGAGAGCGCCTCCCTTAAAACCCAGGCTGCTCTCCAGGGCTGGAGAAAGACAACAAACAACCAGAAATCTATTTCATTTCTCTTCTCTTTCCCTGTTTGTCTGCTGGATAGAGCAGAGTTGGGGGAGATGTTTGTCGAGTGAAAATGTCAATGCATTTCATCAAAAAAATAAAAAAAGCTACACCTCCACACAAGATGAATGTGTGCAATATGAAGGCCCATATGGTGCAATCCCATTAGCCTCTGCAGCCTTGCATGTTGAGGTTTGTCATGAGCAGTCGGCGTGTAATAAATGTTTAGGGGGAGAATAAGGCTTTTGTTTACAGTGGAAAAGTGGAGCAAAGCCCAGCGTTGACTGATGCAGCTCAGTAAAGCCAGTGCTGGGATTTCTTTAGATCATGATAATATGCACCAGGAGCTCGAGCGTTATTCCATTTTCTTGTGGTGTTTGAAGACACTGACATGGCGAATCACAATTCACATGTGTAAGTGTCAGAGTACCATGATGTTGTAAATACAAATCGTGAGCTTTGCTTAGTGATTCTTGAAATTTGTAAAAAAAAAAAAAAAAAAGTTCTATTTTTGCAGAAATATGATCTCAAATATAACACACACATTTTGTCCACTCTTCAAGCTTCTTGAGAGAGCTGGGACACATCAATGATTGTCCTACTTGCATAAAAATGAGTTACTCGAGCCAAGTCAGTCACCCACTGTGTGTGTTTTACAAATATCCTGTCCCCTTTTTCTGATGTCCAGTTTGGAGTGCCACAAGGCTCTGTCCTTGGTCCCCTTGTGTTTTTTGTTGAACTCAGCTGTATGTCCCCATGAAGATTGATAACTTAGGAACTGACAAACTTGAAGCATGCATCCTTCTAAATCCAGATAAAACTGAGATGCTTGTGATCAGCTCAGCTAGGAACAGACACTTGACAGATCAGTGTGTAGGAACAACGTGGCAACTGTGTTGTCTCACACAAAGAGTGAAATACCTTGGTGTTATTTTTGATGCTGCTCTCTATTTTAAACATCATGTTGAGGATATCAGTAGAACTGCCCTGTTTCACTTATGTAACATATCTAAAATGAGATCCTTCCTGTCTTTTATGCTGAGACACTGATCCACCAATTGTTGACATCCAGGCTTGACTATTCTAATGTTCTTCTGTCAGGTTTACCAGATGTGAGCATTAAAACTGTACAGATGGTCCAAAACACCACAGCTAGGATTCTTAGCAGAACTAGCAAATTCAGTCACATTACACTTGTTCTTGCATTTGTTTCCTATAAAGGTCAGATTGGATTTAAAAGTGCTTCTACTGACCTATGAGATATTAAATGGCAAGGCACCAGCATATCTATGAGATCTTTTAAAACCATACACTCCATATAGAGTCCTTCACTCTGTCACCAGGTCGAACATGTCTCCCAAGGGAAGAGATCAGCAGGTGGAAGTATTTCTCATATCGTGCTCCCCTCCTTCGGAACAATCTTCCTCTTCCTTGTTAGACAGTCTAACTTGGGGGTCTCCCCCCCGAGAGCTACTGGGACTAAATGAAAATGGCTGAGAGCTGCTCGTGTTTGTCACATTTATTCTCATGGCTTATTTCTGCCCAAACAAGCTGATCAGCTGTTTCCTGAAGCTTTACAAAAACTTGGTGTCCACAAGTCACATTTTGCATTAAAACATGAAGAAAATATTTGTGTGTTTTTTAGCCCTGCTGTCTCCTGTCTCGCGTCCCCTATGTGACGCTCAGCAGGATAAGTGGTTACAGATGATGGATAGATGGAAGTCGTGACCATAATCCTAAAGCTGGTGCTTCAGGTCATTCTATATATTGAGGCCACTAACAGCTGTTTTATTTTTATACATATACATATATGTGTGTGTGTGTATAGCAGCCAGTCTTTACTATTTTCTGTAGACTGTCTAATGTCACGCTTCCCTGCTTTCCTAGTCTTTCCCAACCTTTTTGGCTTGTGACCCTTTTGAGCTGATCACTGTTTATTTTGGAGCACTGGAGGAGCAATAATGATTTTTCAGAGTGACAAAGCTGAGAGATTCAGTTTGTTTCTACTTTTAAACATCTTGCAATGTGAACTTGGAGCATTTTGGAAAACCAAGCCTCTTTTGTGAAGCCTTACACTAAACGCTTAGCGTCAGGGCTTGTGGTGATTTACACGTATGGACTGTCTTCATCGGAAAAGCCTTTCACCCCTCTGCTTGTCTCTTTCTCTGTTTCCTTCCAGGTTCCAATATCTAAGATGTGAGATGATGTTCTGCGAAAGCTTTATTAATGTTGCATCTCGGCAGGAAGACAAGCCCTGTGGCGGTCGATAGCAGGGTGGTAACGGGATTCTGTCACCCCCACAGCAACTTCCCTTACACATAGTCTTATTTGCCTCAGCTCACACGCACACACACGCAAAGAGTCATGCGTATGCTGCTGGATGTTATTTGAAGGAACATCAGTTTCTATGAAAGATAATAGCCTTGCAGCTGGGAGCCAGCAGTCATGATGAGCCCTGCAATCATTAGAGGTTGGGGATGAAATCAGTTAGAGAAGCCATCCTGTGTTTGGAAGGTCACAAGGCCGACAACCATTAAAGACAATTTCCATCTTAATCAAACCTGAGCGTCGTTTGGAAATGGCAAGATGAAACATAATTGTGTCTTCCTTTTTTAATCTTTAGAAACAATGGAATATAAAGTAAAACTAAATGTATAGTACAAGATAAAAAAAAAAGAAAAGTGTCAAAATAAAACATTTTTGGAACACGCCACCAACGACACTTTCAATCAACATACAGGAGGTTACCCTGAATTCATTATATACTGCAGAATTATCAGATCGGGGAACATCGGAGACTTCAGACGCTTTAAGTGACTTATACAGGTGCTACATACTATAAGATAAATATGTCGCTGTGGCATTGTGACTAGACGTTAGACTGGCCTTTAACAGAAACGTCATTACGTGTGGGGGGGGTCTGCCTCATATACTAATCTTGGTCACTGCGAGCTTGCGAAGCTTCCTGTGTAACACTGAACATAAACCCCCTTTTACAATGTGTTCATTGGGGTCATGTGGCCTATAATGGCAGTAGGTGATAACGCACTGTGTTACCTAGTGTGTTCCTAGCACTAATAGGAAATAAAGTGACTAACATTAGCACTTTACGAACAGAGTAACTAGAGAGAACGCCGTCAAGCATGGAGAGACCATAGTAAACTATCAGGTTACACAGGTTAATCACTTTACAGAACACAACCATGTGGTGTTCAGCATATCTTCAATGAACACAAAGGGGAGGATGTGTATGAGTGATGTAAAGACAAGAGCCTCCCCTAGATTATGCAAAAACTGGAGGCAGGAATCCTTTAACATACTGCAGCTCAGTTGTTCTGTACTGCTGCTCGCGTTAGGATGACGTTATGAAAAGACGTACTACAACTGAATGTATAACACTGAACATGGGACTATGAAATGCATGGCTATGCTGTTGCAACTGAAAATGAATTCATATCCTTGGAAACACAGTTATCCAACTATTTACAGCACTCTGCCTTTCTCGATTAGAGGCCTACAGACCTTGGTGTTTTTGTCAATTATTACCTCGTCAATTTCACGTGAGAATTCTACTGGTCCGCTGGAAATGAAGTTGTCTATGAACTGCAGGGTCAGTGGTTCAACTCCCAGTGCCTCCTGGCTACATGTTGAAGTGTCCTTGCGCAAGACGCTGAACCCCACATTGCTCCCAGTGGGTCAGGTGAGCACCTTGGACAGCAGCAGCCATCATCGGTGTGTGAGAATGGGTGAATGACAAGCAACATACTGAATATCTTTGGATAAAAGTGCGATTTATAGTTCACAAAAATTAAAGTGTTTCATTTAAAGAGTTTTTCCCTCATGTAATATGATCCACTGCATATTTACATTTAAGAATTTGACAAATGTTTTTTAGTAAATCTTACAAGTGACGTAAAGAGCAGGTTAATTAGACACGAAAGCAGTGTGCCATTAATGAACCTTTTGAGTTGGTTCAGGAAACTGGGACAGAGTTTCCTGAATACTTCTTTAGGCAGTTATACAGCTTGTTCCATTATGTGCTTCTCTGCTTTTGTACGGACCAAGTATCATTCCTTGGCAGATTGCTGTAGGCAAGAGGCATGGACATGGAGGAGGGACCAGTCTGTGGGCAAGTGTCAATGCTTTGAACCTCGTGTAGGCTGTTTCTTTCGTAGATGAAAAAATGAAATGTGTTTCTGCTTTTGGGATCATCTAGAGGAGTTTGGTTGTGCTTGCACTGGTCCTGTTGGTAGGGCATCACAGTAATAGAGACAAGACATGAGACGTTCATAGGAAGCCGTTGGGTAGCACATTGAGGGAGGTCGTGTCTGAATCAGCTTCCACTCAACTACGTTACTAAAGCAAACATGTTAACACAACTTTTTCCAAGTTAACCTCACCTACAGTTCCCTGAACATTTATTGGTATTCACACACGTATCCAGATTTCCATTATTGATCTGCAGAAATGCTCAAATCTATATACGTTGAAGCCTTATATTTATACAAAATATAAAGATGTGAGACCTGCACATTTGCTTCTCTTTTATGACAAGCAATGTGAAGAACAAATTTCACACAGCTTGTTTTCTAACCAAAGATAATTTTCCGTGTCCCCTAACTCGAAGTCTAACCACCTCAACTTTAAAAACAAGCCCAAAAAAAAGGAAAAACCACATAAAATCTCTTCTTCAAATCCCTGACACTCGGTTGGGGGGATAGAACACCAGTCGTCCAACAGATATTACCTTGTTTGATGTTTGAATGGTGGAGGAGAGAGCCGTCTTACATCTCAGGGGAAAAACTGGGTTGAGCTCTGGTGACTGTGAAGGTCATAACACATGATTTTCATATTCATCAAATGATTCAGTGACCCTTCATTGACTATAGATGGAGGTGGTGTCATCGCCATAGAAATGTTTCATCAGGATAAAGCTGATCACTCAGATCATCTTTGTATTGATGTGTGGTTAATGTTCCCTATAAGAAAAAGAGGACCAGACCATCCAGGTGAAGTGCACTTGTCTACTTGTTAACCATGACTAGTCGTTTTTCTACATTTCTGTTGCCCATTTTTCTTTCTATCGAGGGGTTTATGAAATCCTTCACTGTGGAGTTGACGACACATTCTGATGATTCCAATAACGTGGACATCACACACACACCTGCACCGCACCCCACCGGTCTTTCGGTGTACAGTTTTCATGTTGTCTCTGTATTTGCGTATTTTTCCTACCACAGATCAAAGACATGAATCTTCTGTTACTTGGTGACTATAAATTGCCCGTGTGAACGGTTGGAGTGTTCTTATCGCTTTGTTAAAACCTTTTTTTTGTTGTTGTGGTTTCAAAACGTGAATTTTGTGTTTGTGGTAATTCTGGGATTTTTTTTTCTCCATAATCAAAAGGAAGTTACTATCATTACTGGTATTCACCTGACTGTTGTGCAGCCCTTAATGGAGTATTGGAGGAAACACTCACGATGGCAGTAAACTCCCACAGTTTGTTCTCTTAAACAGACAGTGTGTGAATAGGTATGCTTTTGTTTTTCTGCATTTCTTTTTTAAGAAAACTCAAAGGAACAACTCTCGCCTCAAATCAGATCTGCTCATCCTAATCTTGGCAGCACGTAACAACATCATATCTTGGTAAACGAAGACAGACCAAAAAAAAACAAAAAAACAAGTCCTTTATGCATTCTGATATTCTTTTGTGAGGACTAATCTGAGAAGAGAGCATCTCATTGATCCCTCAATCCCTGAAGAACTGAGGGACGCCCATCTCATGGAAACAATGTTTGGCACACAGGCAGAAACAGGGAGGCGGAGGCGGGGGGGTGGGTTGGGGGGGTGGATGAAACAAAAACATGAAGAAAAACAGAGAGAGAGAGAAAAACACATCAGACGGCGGATTTTGAAATTGCCTCGTGCCAGCTCTGCTTATTATATTTCACATCTCATTATGTGGTGGGGCTTTTTTGTTGGGGGGGGGGTGGTGGTGGCGGCTGTTTGTCAGCTGCTGTGACTGGAATAACAATGACGGCGGGCCTGTGTTTCTGCTTCATTTGCAGAGGGGACAGACACACAGGAACATGCTCCTGCACCGACTGTGACACCAACATAGATGAGGTCTCACGTCAAGTAGACCTGAACCAGACAAACAGCACTGTGAAGTACTGTACCTTTGTCCCGATGCTGTTTAGCTGCCCGGGTGTCTTGCTGAGCTGTCTCAGGTGTAGGTGGAGTGGGAAAGATGCAAATGTAGATTAGAGCTCGTTTTAGACACGGGAAGGTAACATCACCGGCTTCCTCCGTCTGTCAAAGATTTGGCTTTTTTAGCAGCCAAACATAACAGCTGCCCAACGTGAAACGTTTCCCTGATGTCTGTTCAATTACTAATAGAGATGAAATTCTTCCACATTATTTGGCAACTGATGAAGTGGATAACAATATGAAGAGAGAGGACTTCAGTTGAAGGTGGTAAAACCTATTTTGCCGTTTCATGTTTTTCTTTGTGGCTAAATTAACTACATAATTAATTTGTACCATCCATCCATCTCCCACTGCATAAATAAAATAATTAGCTCATCGCTGAATTAAATGTTACATAGAAATGTGGGACAAACACGGAGGTATTCGAACAGCATCAATCCTGTATTACAAGGATGGACACAAAAAGGATTCGATTGCAGCCGACACCCGCTGGTCTGCGGCGTTATTTCAACGAGTGCTGTTTTTTGCTGAACTTGTATCTCTTTGTTCCCATCTTAAATACACACAAAGCATTTTCCAGAAATCAAGGAAATAATACTAATAATTAAATTAAAACCATAACTTGATAAAAAATACCCCTGGACCTGAGCTCATTGCAGTACTTTTCTGCAGGAGTTCTCGATGTCTCTCCGTTATTCGACTTCAGTTTTTTGCAGCATTGATTCGGCACTGAACGAGGGACATGATCCTCATGGTAAATTTGGCTGTTGCTACAATGAGGAATAAATTAAAATAAAGAGTGGCAAATGAAACCTCCACGCTGACGAGGTAAGCATAAATTTGGAAACGAGGTGTTAATGTGAAAGCAGCCATAAATTATCATCTGTCATCAGGTTAAGAAGCTATTTCACTGCTATTAATATGGATGTTGTGCAAATACGGCGTGCTCTCCACTCGCTGACTTCGTTATAGTGCACTCAAACGTTCAGCTCACTGTTGGAACTCAACACGGCTCACAGCTGAGATTCAAAGCATCAAAAGTGACCTAGGGCAACGCTTTGGGTTTTTTCTGATATTAAAGTGTGCAAAAATAGACCTTTACTGCTGTGCCACACCACACAGCACCAAGGTCCAGAACCATCTGCAGGCACACACACTCTTACACGATGGTCTCTGATCCTTACTCGCATTAAAACAGAGTCTATGGGTCACGTCCTGGATGCGGGGAATGAGCAGGGCAGAATAAGTTGCTTCTGAAGCACCAGAAAGGAGGCAGGATTAATAAATGGTGCTCAGATACCCTGGTTGGCTTCACACACACACACACACAACTTTAAAGTACAGTTTTGAATTTGTTGTCCTCAATGGGAAGATTTAGGGACAATAAAGACTGAGGAGCCAAAGTGTTTCCATACAACAGAACAAATGTGAGACTTCCACAGCAACATGATTTAAAACATCTACACATTCTGCTCTAAAATCTGCCAATTAATCATCCATTTACTAAACTCACTACGTCAAGTTCAGATCCGTTTAACAGTTAAGTCATGACTCCGAGGAATTAATGAGATATAAAACCCTTTTTCACTCTGTAGGACTTTACTTTCAGCACTCTGGACTTACTTCTGGAGGGCGGAGGTTCAAATTCTTTAAAAAGCAAATTGGAAAGCTCAAGATATTTGGCAGATCGGGCAATTTGAATGCAGAGAATCTTAGCGGTTAATTTACTGTAGCTGTGCGAAGCAACGTGCTCAGTTAATAAGAATTCACAGTTGAACTCCAGGTGTCATGTGAGGAAGCAACACGCGTTAGAAAAGGCACAAAAACTTCATGCTAAGGATTCACATCAAAAACTGGACAGGTACAAAACGCTGCCCTGACTGCGTTACTATGGTACCCACGTGTGCCAAGTTGGGTAACGATCGCCGTGAAAGCACACGACATCTCGCACTAGAGTCACACATTGGTCGTTCTGCAGGACGTCATTGCTTCTACGTTTGGGTTTCTGTTGTAGTCCTTCCCAGTGTTGATCGCTGGCACAACTGGTGAACCAAGAGTCGGCGTGGAACGCAACAGAGTGACGCTTTTTGACGCCTTAGTAATGAGAACGGGCTGGGGAAGGTTAAATCTGGTGTCACTGTGGCACTGAACGCCCTTGTGAGCCGACGTAACTTACAGCACATCTAGTGGAAAGGAAGCCTGGGTGTTGCAGACTGGATCATTTAGTCGACAATAGGTAATAATTCATTGATGTTGAATATCAAGTTTATCAAGGCAATCTAACCTGGTTACAGTTCTGTTCCCTACAGATCCATAGAAAGATCAAAAGGCACATTTAATTTAACCTAAATCGTGGTGGTAAGGACGGACTATTTGCTCAAACAAAGGAGAAAAAGAAAAGAAAAAAATACAACCTCTGAGATATCTCATCTTCTTTCCAATATCTGGCATTTTTATTCATGCATTCTTAATTCCGGCTTTGAAAAATGCATATGCAGTACAAACAGGATGGTAGAAATGTATCCCCAGTGTTCTCTAAGCCTTCATCGTTATTGATGTACACTGTAGTAGTCGGCAGTAAAAAGCTAAAAGCCAGTAAAAGTGATAATTTGTCTCACTCCGGTCTGTCAGGTAAAATGTATTTTTGGTCTCAGTGCTGATGAGCAGGAGAGTCTGGTAAACAAAAGCTGCTCTGTGCAGTGACTGATTGACAGATGTGCTCCAGATGTGGAAATGATGTCGAAATCCTTCAAGGGGAGGTGGGACCACAGCAAAGTAGCTAATCCCAGACACCGTGCAGCAGAGCGGGGATGGTTGATCTGGACTTGTAATGAACTTCTTTTATTGAGGAGAAGCGCCGCAGACACTGTCGCACACACGTCAGTCATTCAACCAGGCGTCCACGGGCCACTTTTGTTCTGCCAGGAATTAAACTGGGTGGCTCAGCTTGCGAGAGACACAAACACTGTGAAAGTTTTTTTTTTCTTCTTCTTGCATTGTCAAACGTGGCTGTTTTTCACACCTCATTGCTCGGTAATTTGATGAGCTCTGTGTGTGTAGCCTGAAGGGGCTCAGCTGTTTAGAGAAAGCATTAGCCGCGGATGTTACAGCACCAGCAGCACATCCTGTCAAAGCAAACCTGCCCAGGAAGCTTTCCCATCAGGCCCACATGTATCCACATTCTTAATACGTGTTTCAATACAGCAAATGCCGCCACTCCATTAGATTATTTGCGTGTGCTAACCTTCGGTGGAAATCCCAGTGAAACAGGCCACCCACACTCACGCCCCATCGCAGTGTCTCAAGCTAAACTGTTCCAGATTTGAGCAAACACAAAATCGAAAGAATTGTATTTATATATCTGAAAAGGTTATTGAAGGTTCTTCACCACCTAAATTACTAACAGAAAAACGTAATTTTCATGTGAATAACTAGTTCAGGTGTGGACTAGTTATTAAAAGTTTCTATATTACTTTTCAGTCTTTATTGAGCTTCACTTTTGATGCTTGGGATTATTACCTTGCAGCATGCAGCAGGTAAAAAGCAGGATTCGTGACCCTGACGCAGTAAAGAATCGCTGTGTTATTTTGTTTATTTATTGCACATTGAGCTAGCCCAAATATTAATCAATTTTTGACTAAATTGTCAATGATTTGTATTAATTTGCACCAGCTAAATATACAATAGTACTAGTTTTAGGGTTCGGTTTGCCTATACGAGGTTGCACAGTTAACACAGTTGTATCAAAACCGAAAACTGTTGCAAATCGACCAACAATAGTGGTTTTATTTGAGACTTTTCTTGAGGACAACAGGTTACATGAAGCCAAAGGTTTACACTAGGAAAATACATGTAGGGATCAGACAAGCTTGTGTCGCCAAAGTTGACAGAAAACAACAAATGACGATAAAATATTAGACATTTGCTGTAACGCTGGAATCTTAGACTAGTTTGTACCTTGGAATAGTTTGTACACCTAGTGGGGACAAAGGCTTAGTTTTGCAGTAATGACTGCAAATTTCTTGCACCCAGCTAACGCTAAACTGTTGAGGAGCTTCAGGGAATTTGAAACTTTTAAAACAAAGTGTGTGCATTTAGTCCAAAAACAAGGTAACTGATGGTGTCTGGGTATGTAAGTGGAGGTAGTGCATCAGGGTCAGTAATCCAGTCTCGGGTTGTAAAGTCATATGGCTGTAGTTGATTTATTGTTTTTAATTTGTCCGAATACTACTTCCAGGCAAGTCAATTTAATTTGTCCCTGTAGGGCCCTTTTTCTTCTCTCTCCTCTTCTCCATCCTTCTCCTTCAAATTGGAACAAGACTTGAACAACTTCTCAGCGAAACAAACCGTATGTAGGAAATCACAAAAGCAGGTGGAGGTGAACTGACCACGTACAGCTGCTGTCATTCATATTGTCAACGGGAATGTGTCACTCTTACGCTGAATGCCTGTTTTTCGGCCCCTGATCACATTATCTGCTCTGCTGGTGGCGTTCGCTCAGAGTTACTGCACCCTGGTGTCTGCACAAATCATACTGGTCCTGTCTTTGAACACCAAAAACGAACTGGAGTAAGAATGTGTAAAGTAAAATATTCAGAGGCACGAGGACAGCAAACGATTCCAAAAAATAAAGTTTTGAGGAAACCAAACGTGTTGTGTAAAGCCCACAGATTTTGTTGTCATTGAGCACGTTGACATGTTACAGTGGGAAGCCACAGGAAGCACCTGAGGAACTAGCACTGAGGGTCTTGCTCAAGGACACACCTGGCTGGGATCTGAACTATGAGAATTCTGCATCCCAGCCTGAGTCTCTTCCCATTAAGACACCAGGCTGCTGTTTGTGTTGGATGTTAATACCATCCTCCAGCGGCTCACTGGTTTCTAATTAGTGATTTTATTTTCATTGCTGCACCACTCTGACATTGTGTATGGCCACGATAAACACTGCTGAACCAGTGTGTCACACAGGAATCTCTGCACTGTCAGAACATTGTGTGACTGACACCAAGAACATCTTTACACAGCCTGCAGGAAATAATTCCTCTAAAAGAGTGCATTTAAATGCACGGCATGAATCTGATTACTCAGAATCCATGTAAACATGACGATCAGTAATGCGATTTTTCCTCCACTCTGGCAACATGGATCAGATACTTGGAAAACGTGCCAAATCAGACTTTTTTTTTCAGTTCCAACATTATAACTGCTGGGCCAAATAATTCATTTTTTTGTATACTGAAAGATTTAAGTATTTTAATGTTTAAAAAACTAAACTGAAAACTAAAAGGGGCATTGAATTAACAGAAATTGCTGCTGTACAAGTCAGCAAATGAAAATAACAGCTGATGACAGAATCACTGAGAT
The DNA here is from genome assembly GCA_033026295.1 of Channa striata. Taxonomy (NCBI): domain Eukaryota; kingdom Metazoa; phylum Chordata; class Actinopteri; order Anabantiformes; family Channidae; genus Channa; species Channa striata. The sequence goes on along the minus strand of CM065173.1, from coordinate 27,764,803 downwards.
AGCTGTGAAGAAAAATGTAAAAACAACGACCAGTGTTATCACCAACAGCCTTCATGCAGCAGAGATAAAATATTATAGTCCACCATCTGAAGAACACTTTTGGGAGCAGAAATAGAGGCTGAAGCAAAGGTTCAAAATTGAAAAAAAAGATGTACAGAGAGTATCCACAAAGGTTCTGAAACGATGAGACCAAGATGGTGTTTGGAATATGTAGTGTAATTAATCTTAGCGTTACAATAGATTTGTTAATGATGACTCGTCTATGCGCAAAAAAGTTAGTTATGGAGTTCCACAAGGCTCCATGTTAGAACCAATACTTTTTACTCAATATAAGTCTCCTCTAGGCAACATTATTAGAAAACACTCTGTAAATTGCAAATGTTGACACGCAGTTATATCTATCTATGAAACCAGATGAAACTAATCAATTGAGCTACAAGACATCCTAATAGACCACTTCTGTTTCAGAATGCAGGCCAACTTGTGGTCCCCAGAAAGGGAGGCAGAGCCTTTAGCTATCAAGCTCCTCTCCTGTGGAACCAGTTCCCAGTCCAGACTCGGTAAGCAGACACCCTCTCTACTTTTAAGATTAGGCTCAAAAGCTTACAGTTAGTTCTAGTCCTGCTGCTTTAGGCTTAGACCGCTGGGGGACCAACCCCTGATGCACTCAGACACTTTCCTCATTTCAGCCCACATTTATATGTCACCACTGTAGGACATTAACTCTGTGTCTTCTTTTCCTGTAGTTGTGCTTCTCTCTCTGTCCCTGTCTTCAGGTGTACTGTCCTACCAACCTGCCCAATGTTTTCCACTCACCCCAACCGGTCAAGGCAGTTGGAGCCTGGTTCTGCTGTAGGTTACTTCCATTGTTCCTCTTTAAATCTGTATGATCTTAACTTGATTATGTATAGAGATTACTTGTTGTAAGTTGGTGCCATTTTAATAATGCTGTACTAATTGAATTGCGGATTCATCTTTTGACCCTAAACCCAAATGTCTGTGAATAGCAAAAACAAATCAGCCGTACCATTCCAATGGGCCTATAACAGGGAAATCAAATGTTTTCGGTTCTGTTGAGTGAGTCGCCCTGTCGCTTGTGCCTATGTGCAGGAGTTACAGTGACACAGAAGGCGTAACATGATCAGTCTGTAGGGAAGAGCAGATGGTGGTGATCTATGTGTTAGCATAGCAGGCACGAAGGAACAGAGTGTAGGTCATTCATGTTTCTCAAATGTGAATGGGCATGGATTCTATAACCAACACCGGTTTTACCGTCATTCTACCCTGCCGACAGGATGTTTAGGAGGCTGAACACAAGCAAACCTTCTTTACTGTTTCTACTTCAAACTGCATGAAAAAACGTGCACTGATTTGCTGCAGCCTCATACCTCCACTCTGTACAGACAGAATGCAAATGTTACCTTGACAGATTCTTCACGTCTGCAGCCTTCGTCAGAAACATCACGTGTTGTGATCGCATCTGCTTCCAGGGTTTTATGCCTGTCATTTGCCTCGAGTAGCAATTGCAGCAAATGTGACAGATGCTACAAACAGACTTTACCATGGTTACAGCTCTGTTGAAGTTTAACTGTTCTGCTAAGGCTCTGCAGAGAACTCCCACAACAACCACCCACCCTCTGCTTTTCAGTCAGTTGCATAGTTAGTTGAGACAGCAGCTCGGTTCTTTCTAGCCTGCTCTATCCTTAATTAAGTGAATGACACTACACTCCACATACTGCTAAATGCACCATTTACTGAAGCAGTGGTGACACGCTTCACAGTAGTAAACAGCGCCGCCTCACAGCTGGCCGGGGCCCGTCTATGTGCTATCTGCAGGTTTTGGCAGTGTCTGTCCCAATGATTATCTTTGACAGGCCTGTAGACTGGAGACCTGTCCAGGTGGACAAGGCTCCAGCCCACTGCAACCCTGCACAGGAAATGGAGGTATAGATAACGGACTAATTGACAGCAGTGTTTCTACATCGGCTCCGTGTTGACAGAGAGTGCACATGAATATTTATCCTCTCTCAGGATTTGGATCGTATTATCCTATCACACTTTTCACCTTGCTTGCAGTATGCTCAGCATTGTTTACATGCCGCTTATATGTGGTGTCCCTCTAATTCCAGGCCCAACCCATCCAGCCTTCATGTCTGTGTTCGGACTATTGGTTGGTTTGGACCTGGTCTGGTTCCTGTCTGACATGTCATGTGCCGCCTTAGCAGTTCAACGTTTCAGTGCATGACACTTGATCCTTGTCCTACAACGTTGTTTGCCATGTTGTAGTGTTCCAGTTGCTCACAGGGTTTGTTAGAATGCCTCCAGCCACCTTTGTTATCTCTGTCATGGTTTTGCTTTTCTGAGCCTTAATATTATTTTCTTAACTTACAAAGTCTCGTCCTCGACCAGTCATTCTTAACAGCAACTCTTAATCATCTCAGACACTCATATGAGCTGATGACACACGGCTGCCATGAAGATTTTGGTGCATTTTTACATGTTTTACACAAGTCTTGTTTTTCAGCGGATTTTTCTTCACCAAACTCCTCTGTCATCCACTAGACTTGTTTTCATGGCCTTGCTGAGCTCACCAGTGCCCTCTCCCTTTTTTAACAATGCATCAAATAGTTGATTTGGCAACACCTAATGTTTTCTTTTCTTCCTTTTTCTTGTTGTTGATGGATTTGTGTTGCTTTTTCAGCCTAATGAGAACTTGCTTCACTGACAGTGACAGCTCTTCACAGTGACAGTTAACAACAAGTTAAAATCAACTTTTTACACCTGGCTGTAGAACATCTGAGAAGTAAATTGTCAAAATAGTTGAGCTACCAAAACTGGGGCTCTAAGAATAAAAATAGCTGTAAGTGGTGCGCACTTCATTCACCAAGAAATGAAGGTAACAGTTCACACTTACTTGCACATCTTGATTGAAATCCACCGTGGTGATGAGCCAAACTGTCTGTGTCCAAAACTATATACAAACCTGTCTTTGAAACAAGGAATGCGATGGATTGTCTTCTATACTTCCTGGTGTTGTACTGAGCAGGTTCACATTCTACTGGTGTTCACACTCGCTGTGAATTCACACAGGCTCAATTGGACTTTACAGATTGTTAATGTTCAGGACAACAGACTCAGATATTTGGCCTTTCACATACAGCTCTTCCAGGTCACGTCCAGATAAGTTCAGGGTTCAAACAACTGCTCAAAATCTGCATTTACCCTCGTAAATATAGTAGATGTATACATGTGTGTAGAGCTGCTACTACTGCTGCAGCCATGTGAAATCCACACAGTGGGTGGTTTCAGGTACGGCCAAGACCATGAATTGTGCCCCAGTAAGTTCAGTTGGATTGTTAAATGATAATGTATTTGTGATCAATTACTCGTCAAATTACAAAACCAGGCAGGATTACAAGACTCAGAAAGTAGATGTCACTGTGAAAACCTTCCAGTCTTTTGTTGCAACGCTGTCAAGGTAAACCGTCAAAATACTGACATGAGTTTTACACAGCAGCTAAAGTCGAGCTTGACTGAGAGGTCTGCACGTTTCCATACGTGGCTCCTCACCATGTAACTGCAGCCATCATCATGCGGTTTGCACTTGCCCTCGGATGATCACGGTCAGCCGACACAAATGTGTTTTCACTCATATACACGTCAACTTGGTGTCAGCACAAAAGGCCGTTCACTGTGTAGAATGAAAAAACAAATGCCTAAACACAAAGATTTTCGTCCCCCGTAGTTGCTTCACAACAGTTGACTACATGACGTACAACGCTGACAACTTTCCAAGCAATCACAGTGATATTACAGTTCTACGGAAGGATGCAAAAAACAATAGACACACACACACACACTACTAAATGCAGAAAAATAGCATCACAGATGTTCCCTCCTCCACTTAACACTTCACTCAGCACTTTTCCTCTTTCACTGAGTTTTAAACGAGCAGCCGCTTGGAGGTAAATGCCAGCTCCCACCTGCACTGTCTGATTTCAGCTATTCCAGAGACATAACAATAATAGCTTGGCTATTTAGAAGTGGCTCGGTACAATCTCATCCCATAATAGAGGATGGGGTGGGAATGGAGATGGATCTGCCCCGACAGAGAAGAGAGGGGCTGTTATCAGGGAGAGCTTAACTAAAGAGTTCCAGTTAGCTAGAGGCAAGTTCCAGTAACTTTGGAATGCATTCATTCATCATGACTAAAACGTTTTAGTGTGACATTGGAAGCGACAAAAATGGAGGGAGTCAGGGCGTCTCTCTTCCAGAAACCTATATCAATGTGTGTGACCGAGCTGGGACATCATTCTATTAATGAAAAGGCAGAAATAGACATGTTTAAGCATTATTGCCACATAATGCCTAATGTTATCTTGGATTTATTTTTCTCAACTACCCAAATGGCTCCCTGGGTGCTGAGCACACCCAGATAATGCCAGCAAGGAAGCAGAAAACCAATAATTCTGGCTGGGCTGTGGAGTTCAATTGGATTTACTGTCAAGTTCCTTCATCAGTTTAATAAAGTCCCTCTCTCCATTCTGCCGTTTCCAAATCCTTGGGGTCTTTGTACCTACAAGACCACCGACATTAGTCATTAAGGTTTCCAATGGGACTGTCTCCACTGCTGCTGCTATTAATTACAGTTAATTCAAAATCTCATTGCTGAAATGGCGACTGTCTCGTGGAGGGTGTTGTCATCATTGCGTCTGTGGATGCTTTGTACAGTGACTTTTTGGAAAATATGGAAAACGCAGCCAAAGACAAAACTGAAACACTTACCACAGTAAGCTGACTTTTGTTCCACTGATCTAAATACGCTTGAACTTTGGGGACCATGTTTTTAATGTGACCCGTTTAAGATTGTATCGATTAACCTGCTCAGATAATCTAAAATCTCGGCATATCGAAATCAAACGGTGATCCAAACACTTTAAAAGGGATTTTGTACTAATACTAATACTACTGTCTTTAGAACTTATAATAAAAATAGGTTTCAGTTGATTTGCACGACGGTGTATCCTCTTGTTCCCAGCTTTTATAGTGAACTGACCTAGTCTAGATGTTTGGAAGCAACTTGAGCGAATAGGAATATAGACACTGAGAACACTTTACCCAAACTCTGAATTTACCCACGTGTAAGTTCAGCGTGTCAAAGAAGCAGACCAGAAGATCTGAGCGGTGATCTGTCTAAAGCTGCCTCCTGAGCCCTGAGGCTGTTCACTACTTTAAACACAAGCCAAAGAGTTTTATTTAAAGAGCAGAAAAACCCTAACCCTCAAAATATCTGCGAGTCTTTGCAAGCAGATGTCACAAATGTGTGTGTACTTCATGCCCCAGATATTAATTAAGGCTAAAACCTGAATCAGCAGTTCTCGGTGCCTTTTCTGTCCATTAAATAACAGTCTTCAGACAGTCGGGATGTCTGTGTTTTTTTTCAACTAAGTTGCACTTGTACCTTGTTACTAATTTTACAGTAAGTCAACTGAAGCATGTGTTAACAGCACTCTTAATGTGGATGTAGATGTCTGTTTTTCAAAGCTAAATACAGTTTTCATGTTCGCAAAGTGAAACAATGATCTTAATAAGAAAAAATAGGTGATAAACTATTGGAGTTTTATTGAACAAATTGAATAGTTCTGCCAGTGGCTCCAAACCATTTCAAAAAGGTAACTGACAGGTTTGGTGGCTGACCTAATCAGCACTATTAATCAGAGAACGTGGTGTCTGTAATTTTGTTGTTTAATCTGCCAGATCACAATCAAATATACCATACTATCATAAACATGCTGCTCTCTGCATGATGTATGATTTAAACCCCCTCTGGGCCAATCAATGCCTAAAAGGCCATGTGAAAATGACCTGTAATTTCAGCACACTCTTCACCCTGTGAACAATCAGTGTAATGTTGCCAGTGTCAAAATATGGGGGTGAGTTTCTTTGTTGCCACACAGGAAAGTTAAAGGTAAAATAACAGACTTGAAGCACTTCCTTGTTGAAATGCTAAAGGTAAAAATGTACAAAAGATGTGTTGTGAGGAGCATGTGGGGGTAGGGCAGGTCTAAGGGACACTCGAGGCTAATGGGATCAAACAATTCATGGGGAACATCTAAGTCTGCCTTCCACTAGTACCACGGTGAAGGCTGCTAACTGCAGTCCAGGTCAGTGTGCTTAGCTTTACTGTATATGTAACCGTCAAGTCACAAGAACTTTGCATTTATCATGAACCAAACTCTTAAAAACATGTTTCCACAAGAGACTGGAGACTAAATGTGAAAAAACTTTGTTCACAATTAAGAAGCATTGACTTTAAGCCTATGCCTAACATTTCCCTGAACCTAACCATGTTTCTTTTGTGGCTAAACCTAACCCACGGAGAAATAACCATAAACCCGATATGTTTGCAGAGTTGTAATGTGGCATTTCCGAGACTTTTTGGATTAAGAAACACTAGCTGCCATTTTGGTGCCAAGACACAGCAGATACCATTTTGGTGATTGGCTCCAAAGGGCCACAGTTGTCACAGCTGCTTGCTGATTACGATCTTTCAACAAATGGACTTTGTTGTTATTGTATGAGATGTTAGGAAAAAAGACTGGTATTCTTTACATGTATATCTGTACATGTGATTTGTCCAGAGACCTTGGCCTCTGTACAAAACTGCACAAAACTACAACAATACAACTGTGCATAGACCGGGCAACCACGGCCTTGGAACAACTGTGTCCGGTATTGATGCTGCAGGAGATCTTCTGCGCCGGTAATCGAGCTCAAGGTGCGTCACCTTTTGACGCCAAAGGAACTACTTTATAAACACTAAAACAAAAACTACTTTAGGGTTCAGGAAACCAACACCAGCGTAGCGGTTTGTTAAGACTCGGTAGGGTTAGGAAAAAACACTTCAGCGAAAGGTTAAGGTACAAGAAAATTCATATAAAAACAAAAAGCTACAGACATTGCCAACGTCACACACGTGGTTTCTTAATACAGTAACTATGTGTGCGGCAATTACTAATGAAGCAAACATCTCGCACCGTCTCCTGTGGGAAAGTCCTGGGTTTTATGCTTGTAATTTGATGGTATTAATGCATTAAATCAATTTTTTTTTAGTTTTCGCTCCACCAGTGGCTTCATGTTTTTAATTATAGTCTCACTGATTCCTTTTTTTTCATTTACGTTTATTGTTTTGCTTTTAATTGTTAACATTTTATTTAAAGATAAAAACTGAAAAGTGGGGTGTGGTTTGAAAAGTAATGGTTGTGTTTTTGGACTCAGAAGTACAGGACACAGGAGGAAGATTGTGCAAAACAGGAACGGCAGTAGACAGGTTAGCAGACAAACAGTAACTTAACAGGCAGTTGTACCAGTAGACAGGTGAACAGGCAAGCAACATACCAAGGTCCAAAAAGTAATACAGAAATGGCTGGAAAGCTGCCTGTAGTGCTGTGGAACAGTCATGAGGAGCAGCAATCTGGCAGAGAGCTGTGACGAATTCTAGGTATAAATAGGCAGGGGGAACAGGTGAAACCAATCAAAAGATTGGTGGTGAAGCTGGCGAAGAGCAACCACAGAGCAAGAACAGGACGTGGAGAAAACAGCAACATAATAAAAGTCCAGGGGAGGAAGTGGGGATGAAGGGCTAAATCATGACATCCCAGTTTTAGACAACGAGATGGATGTGGCAGTGAAAATCAGGAGTCAGACTGATGCCAAAATTAGATTTTTTATCAGGAGGTGACACCAAACAAATGTACTAGGTACACAATCAGGCTGCAAAGTACAGCAGCTACTACGTCCTACTAATTTTAACATCTGTATGTATATTGGCCGACAACATTGTTGGTTTAATTGGGTTTTGCATTAACCACTTTACACTGAGTGTTATTGCAAGTCACTTCTTCACAAATAGGAACTGTTTTGTTGAGGTAACAGATAAGAAATTAAATTTATAATTTGAATAAATGTTGTCATTAAAAGAACTGATTGTTTCATTGCAGATTATCTGTCATAAGCTAATACTCTGTGCCCACACTATGTATCACTTATGTTCAAGAGTAGTCAGTGTCTCATAACCGTGAGTTTAGTGATGGATCACTGCTACTAGACAAAAAAAAAAAGTTAAAAAAGCATATTTTTGCTGGTAAGTCATTTAAGCGTATTTCATCCTGCCTTCTTAAACTACTCAGACTGTGGCATATCTTATTTCTGCTTCTGTCTGTGTCATCTTGTTAATCAATTGCGATGATCAATAGCTCGGCAGACCTATTTTTAATTGAACATCGTGTTTCCAAGGGGACTATATATTAGAGTAATCAACATGGAAGAGAAGCAGGCAGAGAACTGTGAGAAAGCCATCGCTCCTTAATGTTAATGAATTAGGGGAGTTGCTTGTAACACATCACAGTGTAATTAAATGATACGGACTGAGCATCGACAAGCACGGGGCATATTAGATGTGCTACTTAATGTGACCAGGCAAATCCAAGCACCGTATTGATCAGCCACCTAATGTTCTCAGACTCAGCCCAACCCTCGACCTCCATTTCATTTTCCAGTCATTACCGTCGGCCAGGAGGATTTAGTGCTGCTGCAGGCAATGCAACGATACACAAAAAAAGGGAAAAGAGAGCAGGAAAAAATTCAGAGGTATATCGTCACCTTTATGCCTCTCCTCCCAAGTTCAAATCAATGATCATCGCTAATGGCTAAATGCTAAATATACCTGTCTACTGCGAGGTGGGGAGCATTTCATCGTGGCCCCAGGCTTGTCCCCAGGAGCAGCCACGCTGGCAGACATTACGGAGCCCCAAGTAGATGCTTATTGATAAGTCCATGATTTGGGATGGTGAAGGGGCACGGGAGGAAAGGTTTAGGGCCGAGGGCGAGCGAGAAAGACAAGAAAGGAAAAGTATTGATTAGCGCTCCAGTTCTCAAAGTTGAACTACTGTGGCTTCTTGGCTCTGCTTTAAACAATATGACTAGTGGAGATCAATGAGACTTCAGGGAGAGGAGGCGCGAGTGCAGTGGGACTGGCAGCATAAAGAGAGAGCACTCACTGTGTACGGGGAGCCGGGATGTGGAGGGGTGTTAATGTCTTTATACGCAGGCGAGTTCGCCGAGTCCTGAGAGCTATTGGCTGTGCATAAATTATGCTCATGATTAAACATATAGATGGAGTGGGATAATGGGCGTACAAGTCCAGAAGATACATACACAGGTACCAGTGGGATTAACAAGGCTACATAAGTGCTGGCAGAGAGTGTAGAGCTTAACGAGGTAGTTATGGCTGGGAAACGGCAACAGCAAATGAGAACTCTGCAATTGGACTTTTATTTGTTCAAGGCAAGTGTTAAAATAACAGAAAAAGATTTGCATCAGCCTCGGCTGTACTTAGTTCACGTTGGGCTACTGTATCCTGAAGCACACCCTCCGATCTAAATCAGACAAGGTGTGAACGCCACCCACACTGTCTTCCCACAGTGGCGTCAAATTGTGGTGCTTTACATCCTTTGGCGTGTCATGTTGACACCACAGGTTCCTTTTCACGCTACTATTGGATGTTCAATATTTAAGGAATTCAACTTTATTTTTATCGCACCAATTCCCAACAAAGTCTTGGCACTTTACACAACAAACACTACAAGCAGTGACAACAGCACATTGTGCTATAATCATCATAGAATCCTGGTCTCCTGTGGATAAGTCTTGTTGTACCATGCCTGACCCAACCCACCTCCCTATAAACCTTTTCACGTTATATTCTACGTCATTGCTGTAGGCGTCAAATATTAAAGCTTCAGTGTTTCCAATGAAACCTGAACTGAAAGTTCAGAGCGTTGAACTCCTACAAACAAGAGAATGGGATGACGCACCTGTGTACACAGCTCACTTAATCTTAGCTCTATGTCCATTTGCCACTGAAACCGCAACTAAGCATATTTTTATGCTTCAAACATATTTCTCTGGCTCTACACAGAGAGTTGTGTTATGTACATGCAGGTGAAGGAGATAATCTAGCTTCTACATCGGTGGTTAGGCTCAACAGATCTCGTGTTTTCACGGCGTCATTAAGGCACGTTTTCAATCACCCATTCTCCCACCTACGGGTGACAGTTGCTCAGTTGTCCACCAACCCTGAGGTTGTTGGTTTAAACCCACTAAAGCCCTAATTGGTGGCTTCCAGTGAGCTTCACGTGTGCGTGTGATTGTGAGTGTGAATGCGAAGCTTTGGCCACTAATACGGTAGAAAGGAAATACATGCTGCTCTGAGCAAACGGCAACTAACTTCAACATCTGACATTTCAACATCTGACAGAAGGAGCCAGGAATCTAATCACTGACCCCCATCTGTGCTGCTCGCTTCCATTCTGCAGGACTTCATAAACATATACAGCGATCAGCAACATCAATACCACCTGGTAGCTACGATATAAAAATAATCAGCTTTTTTTATGAATATATTATGTACTAATAAATGCTGATGTATTGCAGATTAACCACCTTTCACCACATTAAGTGTTAAAGCTGGCTCCACTAACATTGACATTTGGCACATGTTTTGACTCGATCCCCATCAGTCAGTATTTTCTTAAATTGCATCGTACCGTTGGTAGTTGAAAGGTTGATGGCTGATCGGTGTATTTCTGAGGGGGAGTTTAGTTTTCAGCAGTTTTTCCATTGCTTACAATGTGCATCTTGAAGTTACCGAGACTCTGCAGCCACAAACTGGAAAGTACTTTGTGAACCTCATGGAGATGACATCAGATTCCTGACAGTAAGTTTCACACAGTAAATAAACTGGAAAATATAACCTAGAAAATGAAGACAGTGAGACAGATCCCCGACAATAAGACCTGGTTCATCACTGACCTGAAGGAGCTGCTGAACACACAGAAGATGGCCTTCAGGGTGTGGAAAGCTGAGGGACAGCAACGAGGCCTACAGGAGGAAGCGGGAGAATCAGCTCCTACAGCCTCTGTCTAACTGTGGCCTGAGTGAAGGGATCATGCCTGCTCCCTGACATATTTACCTCCTCAAAAATGGGGTCGAAGGTGAAGGTTGAGGAGAGATTTAAAGAGGTGAGGGTCATTCCCGCTAACAGCCACCGTCCTTTCCAATGAGTTCCGTCTTAAAGTGAACTTGAAAAAGGCCCAAATGCTTCCCTGAGCTTTTTTTACTGTTTACATTTACACAGTACGATGCAACTATGCACCTGACTTGTACAGTGTCTACTATTTTTTAAAATATGATTCTCAAAGTCCAGTTGTGTCTTACTTGGGTCCATCTATCTGGAAGCTCTCCAGTTGGCTGTAATGGTGTCGCAGCTATTTTGCTGCGTCTGCCTCGTTGTTTCACGGCTGGCTGTGTTGTGTCCTCTCCAATTTCTGAGCAAACCATATAGCCAGACGTGAGCAGATGGAGCACTGCTGGACAGCGACTGCAGTCTTTAGGTCAGTTAGTCAGTTTGCCAGGCCGAGGCCTTTTGTCTGCGCTTGGTCGGTCGGTGGCTGTGCTGCAGCTGGGCACTGCTAAGATAGTTGTTAAGCACTTACAGTAAGTAAATCACCATGTGTTCCCCTCAGATTTAGATTTTATTTATTCATTCATTCAAAGTGACACCAATGACCGCGCACTAGGTTTCCATAGTTTATTTATATGAAGCCAAGAATTGCCTTCAAAAAGAGCAACTGTGTCAAACGAATTGTCTTTTTTAAAATCTTTTTTCTATTAAAATAATGTTCATGAAGAATAAAAGAGAAGAAACATTTTTGCCTGTAATTTGACCCTTGAAAAAAACTCATGTGTCGCTGTGCTGAGGAACATTGTAGTTGCTAAAAGTAACTTTTAAATGAAAAATATAATATAAAACTTTGCCCAGCCAGTGGCTCCTCATACTTCTAAATCTGTACTGGTCAGGCAGGTTGAGAAACGCTGCACAAGTCATATAAAATAACTGGAGTGCTTTTCTTTCTTCAAGTGCATGATTATTAATGAGGCTCCTTCAGGCAAGTACAGTCTTGAATGTACAAGTGTCTGTTCCTGGGCTGAAAATTAAAGCTTTGAAGCAAATTCTCTAACTTCTACATATTAATGATGACTTATGATGAGAGAAATTGCTGTTGACAACCAAAAACTCCACAGTGGTGTTGTTAGAGGAAAGAAATGATGCTATAAAAGGTCAGCTTTTCAGCAACAAGGAAAAACATTTTAGCTTGATGAATATTATTTTTATTCACTCTAAGAAATCACCCCACTTTGAATAACAGTGTGTAGAAAAATGTAAATCAGACAGGAAAGGTCAGATTCAGGGGCAGCTCAGCCTTGATAAAATTACTATCAGATATAACAGTTTTTGTTTAGCGTGAATGTTTAGTGCTGCCCAGAAAGCCCAGCTCTGTCATTTCCGTGGAGGCTTCAGCAGCGAGTGGCTCTCGTTGCTCAAGTCTGTCCTCTCGCAAACTACAAATAGCTTGTATGTACAAGCAGGGAAAATGACTAACGCATCTGTACCAACATTAGCATGAGCGCCAAATGTGAGTTTGACATTTACACATTTTTAGTTTTTTTATTTGAAGTCTCAAATCATGTGAAATCATTTAAATTTGACACTATGAACTGTTGTTTCCTTGCTGATGAATGATGAAACAGGATTTGAAGAAGATGTGGTTTGTGGTAAAGGTAAAAAAAAACCCTGACATAGACAGTTACAATAATAACAGCGTTAACTTTACTCATCGTAGGATACGTGAACATGAGCTGACCTTAAGCCTGTGTGACAGGTTCACTGAATGTTTCTCTGATTCACTGATGAAATGGAAACCCTGAAGAAGTCTCACAGGGAGGAGGTGGATACGGCAAGTTGCTCAGTACCAGTTCCAATGGTACCACATTAGATGTGTTACCATACTGAACCCCCCAGTTAGCTGCTCGGCCGCCATCGGTGAGTGTGTGCGAGTGTGAACGGGTAAATAAGAACCAGTGTTCTGAGACCAACAGGTAGAAAAGTGCCATATAAGTGCATTTACCAATGCTAGAGTGGGCCAGTGTTGTTCCCAAGCCCTAAAACAGCCTCGCTCCTTAAGCGTCCAATGGTAACGTACAAAGCGACACACGTTGACACCTCAGGAGGCGCCAGAATCTGCTGCTGTGGAACGAGAGCGTGTTGAAAACACTGTAAAAGTGGCTGCCATTTTGGTGCTAATGTCAGCTTTGTTTGCAGTATTTAATTCTTATTTATCTTTGTTGTGGAGTAGAGCTGCTCAGCTGCCGTCCTCAGGGTCCAAATTACCGTACAGGAGGGTTCCGATGTCTCCCCAAGAAGATAATAAGAAATTAGGGACTGCAACATTTGCAGATTCTATGTAGCTTCATAATGAGAAATAAAAATAGAGTATGTTTTCACACCAATGGGCTTTAGATCAGACAGGGGGATCGGACCTTTTTTATTCTGTCACACTGAGAGTCGGCAGCCCGCGCAGCCATCTGCGTCTTCAGGGGTGTGGATTAGCTGTCATACAACATAGATTTTCAACAAGACAATCGCCGCCTCAGCACATGTGGTACAGCCGCCTCCCTGTGATCTGATTAACACCCAGAACACAGTGTTTATTTCCATACAATGACAAATACACAATAAAACATATTCGATGTGAAAATGGAATGAAGCTTACAGAAAACGATTTGACCCTGTGTCCGTAGGGACTGTGATAGGTTGATGTATGTGTCTTCAACCTTCTGGGACGTTTCATCATTTATATGTGGCGTTTTTGTTGTGTATTCATAATGTGCTTTGGAGATAATGATTTCCTAGAAAAGTGTAAGTCACCATATAAGTTTACATTCAGTTGGTTCACTGACTGCAAGCAGCAAAATGATTTTTGACTTTTCTTTTTGTCGTTGTCCTGCTAAAAGACCATGTCCATGTAACAAACTGTACCATATACATTCCTAAGGAATGAGAAGAATCACTCCCTGGAATCTTAATCCCATCTTGAATGGAACTTAAGACACATTAGAATAAATTGGCAAAAAAATATCCAAACTACACTGGAATTCTAACGATTAAGAATCAGTTTGTTCAAAATGAAAAACAGGTTGAGTAAAGAATTTAAAAAAGGTGAATTGCATTAGTTAAATAAGACTGACTACCATGCTGAATACTGTAATTTAGTTTTATTTCCTTCAATAATCTTCAAATCATGTTCCCCACACCGTCACCCTGCTTGTCTTGAATTGTGGGAAGAAACCAACTAGGGTCCTCGTCCCCGTGAGGCTGCGATGTTTTCACCCACCATGGGCATCAGTTTGAGCTGTGAGCTGTCACATGTTGGTGGCCGTTTGGTTGCAGTCCTGTTACATCATTTACAAAGACAAAAATAATTAGATCATTACATGAAAATGCTGCAGAATACAGCTGCGCAATGACTTTTCTCCATTCAAAGTGTTGTCAACCGTCTCTGGAGACCTCGTGCTCTAAAGAAAGCTCATAA